>PNEQ01002436.1:65177-116579 GCA_003012365.1 Medauroidea extradentata
GCTGCAGATATTTATACTATAACAGCATTTATTTTTAAATAACTATACACTTTCTGATTCAACTACTCAAGACAAACAAAATAAAGTTCACAGAACATAAAAATGTTTACTAGAAAAAAAGTTACACCAACTGAAAGCCAAAGTGGTCGTATAGCTGACCCGCCATCTTTGAACGCCATTTTGAGACGGAAAGCTACCGGTTTCGATGTCCGCGTCTCGATATTCGTAATCAGCGGTATCAAATTAACAAAATATGTAAGTCTTAGCTTTATGTTCGAGTTGAGCCCATTTTCCTGAAAAGTGGGGTCTGGCTCATAGACTACCGAGAATGCAGTAGCATTGCATTCAGCGTCACAAGGGGGGTGGGGTGCCGAAACCGTGAATTCCCACAACTTTCGTCAAATCGTTACTTACTATCATCGATATTCTAGGCTCGATAATTCGCAGATGATACTTTCGTGCACCTTCTTAAATTATTATATAGTCATAGACTTTCTTATTTTTGGAGTACTAACGGTAGACAGGATAAAAATGTTTTCCCTCTCTGCTGTCGGTGTTCCAATAAAGTCTGTGACTATGTCGTAGTGTAAGAAGGTACACAAAAGTGACATCTACGGATTGTCAGGCCTTGACTTTCGATAATAAGTAAAGATAAGTATTGACGAAAATGGTAAAAATTCACCGATTTATCGCTCCATCCTACTTTCAAAGGGTTTCCAGAAATTTTTTTTATACCCAGACGAAAGCTGATATGATAAAATTGCTCTATAGCTTTGTTGCAAAGTGGTTTTTCTATGTAATGTAATATTTCGAGACAAATGGTATTGAAATCACAGCTAGTTTATAACTTGAAAAAGGTAATTTATGCAACTAACTAATTTACCACTATCGTAATATATTTTGTCTCGACAAAATCCTGAGTATGTAGTAGAACCAGTCAGTGGCGGATCCAGCATTTACTGATGGAGGGGGGGGGGGGTTTATGCCTTAAAAAGTGTGTATACATACACCCCAAGCCAAAAGCGGGGGGTCCGGAGGTCCTCCCCCGGGAAAATTTAGGTTTTAGAGATGCAAAATGATGCTTTTTAAGGAGTTTACACACAGAAAATTTAATTACGTAAGTAAGAAAATGTTTAAATAAAGACATAATTATGTCTTAAAAGTGAATAGTACTAATAAAAAAGAAAATAAATCTGACCTTAAAAGGCACGAGGGGAAGGGGGGCGGCATGGCCTCCTACTAAATCTGCCACTGGAATCAGTTATAAACTAAGGTACAGGGGAATTCTACGATATCGGCTCCCGATTATGTTTTAACATATAGTTAGAAGTGTAGGACCTTGGGCCCAAGTCCTGTCTTTATACTGAAGATGGTCGTCTACGTGTTCGGTGTGAAAAATCAGAGCAGGGATTCTCGAAGCGTCTTCCGCGGTTGGCACGCATGTGTCGTGAAACATACTGGACGTGACGTGAAAGACTGAGGAGCGTTTACTTGCACGAAGATAACAGCACATCAAACAAGGCAAGTTGTGCGGTTGTTTCGTTTATCGAGCGTTCCACTGGTTCACGTACTCTTCATCAGGGTTCCTGACATATCGCTGTTGCTGTGCAACTCGGTTACGATGGCAGGATTCCAGGAACAGTGTGCCGTGATTGGAGAATGCCTGAGAACTTTGGCAACGTGTGTGGCGGCAATATGTGGCACCATCACGTGGAATCATTGGGTTGGAGGAACAGAGCCTGCAGTTTATCTCTGTATTTGCTGTTCATACAGGAAATGCAGACATTCAGGATATCCTCCAAGCATGGCAGTGTCTATTGGTAGGCTACTATACCAAGAAAGGTCACATTACCAGAGCTTCACACTCTTGCCATAGCCATGACCCTCCTTGACTCCAATAATTTCCACAAATCGGTCCAGGCTAATGCTGGGATGGTTCCTCAGCAAAGGCCATGGCCGACTCCTCTCCCAACTCCTGTCCTTGTACCAAGTTGTGTCACCGAGAAAGTCCACTTACCTTCCTTGAGTCCAGTCAACCTTCGTAGTGCAGTCAGTTAGACGTCGGTCTAAGAGGCACCCTTATTGGCTCGTTGTTAAAGGGCAGTAAAGTCCTCTCACCTCACCTTAAGCCCCTTTCTCCATTCGACCTCTCCAGAGTTCTTTACATAACATTATTACAGTCAAAGATGTTTTAGATTGGTTAATAATTTTCTGAGTGTGGCTTATCCACCCTTCGATCCTCCTAGTTATGACTGTGGTGTAGGCTAAATGTTTCTCAGAATAAATTTGTTTTGTGAATTATAGAGGCCAGATTGTAAGAAATGAATGACATAAAACATGTGCTTGTTCAGAAGAGCTGAGGTTGCACTGGAAATTGAGTGTCGCTGATACCTATGAGGGTTTGTGTTATGAAATTATGTATAAGTCCAAAGAATTATTTGTTATGATGGAAAAGTTGCTGAAAAAATTGCAGCTGCATCATTTTAACATTACATCAGCACAGTATTTGGAATACAATGGTAGTATAGGATACTCTATTGGCTCAATTACATGAGGCAAAAATTTAAAACAGTTGCGAAAAAAGTATTTATTGTTTCATTTTATGGTATCGGGCCAAGATTATTATTCTTAGTTACCCAGACTATAAGCTTGATTATGAGAAAAAATACTGTTGAATCTCGACTAGACTATCACAAAATATGCATATGGTTGGTGTCGTTAAACATAAATATCCTACCCGTTTCACAATATTTGGATAGTTGTGTCAGAAGGTTGCGTCCAACTGACATGCTTGCTCATATGACAACTGACTTGTGAACTTGTTGTTGTTGCAGGATCGAGCTCGCAACTCATCAGAGAAGATGTCCTCCACCACGACCTTGACAGTGGACGTAAAAGATGACGATGATCAAGATCCTTCCTTTGTCTACCAGGGATGCATCTCCATGGACGGAGTGTGTGTCAACCCAGAGTACAAGGCCTCTGTGAGTAAATTACTCATTGTTTCTGTCAAAAGTTTTCCCTTTAGTTACAATACTTAATTATGCATTTCAAATATAATTTTTGTTGAGAAAGTTTTGTAATTTTTCTATGGTTCTTTAAAAATAATACAGTAGTTAACTTCATTGCAAATAGTCATCAAAATATAATCCTTTTAACAAGTAGTAGACTACTTAATTGCAATCAGTTTTGTTTGGCAGTTTTGCTGATAATTAATATATAGTACTACTGTATTAATATTATTAATAATATGTTTTAGGAATGATCTATTAAGCAACCTTTATGAACATGTACCTATAAAAACAAGTTAGTTATTTGTGCATATGTTATTTATCCACAAATTTACTATGTGCTTTTCTTTCAGTCTTTTGTTACCAGATAAACTGTCCTATTTTTATGTATATAAAAATATGTAGTTTCATGACATATACATTTTATAGGATAGTATCAGTAAGATTAGAATAATTAAACAAGAATTTAGCAAATGGTTTGTCCCCATTATGACCTAGAGAATATTTAGCTATATCGGAGCTCTCATCATATACAGGGAAGTTTTCTTTGCATTCGGGTACATCCCCAACATTCTGGAGGACCACTACAGACCAATACTGGGGTGTTTCACTAAAAAGAGCCTGGCAGATTCTCTTTACCCTTGTATTTTATGAAGGCCATGAAGCTGTTTTAGGACATTTGACGTTGTTACAGGAGTGAAATCACTGCTTGTAAATGCTTACTCAAAATTTAATTTTTTACTTCTCTTTACCATTTTACATTATATAGCTTAAAATCTCTCTTTACATTCACAATATCAAGTTTCAACATAACACATAAAAGTCTGTTAAAAAAACACATAAAGGACATTACTTCAGCACAGATACGTAAGTCTAAACTTCTATGCCTCACACCTCACATTATTATAATATTTAACCTTTAAAACATCCAACAAATAAATACATTATTATAGTATTTGCTGTGTGAAGCGAGAGCTCATTGTGAAAATTAAAACATTGTCTGAGAAAAGACAAGAAATTAAAGACAGTGTGTTTTCCTGTTGTGTTAAAAAACATATGTTTGGCTATAAGAATATACATAATGTTACAAAATTTGATTTAACAACTAAAATTTAAACACAAAACCACTTCTTTTTTCCCGTGAGACACCTGTAGTCTTCAGAGCAGTTAGACTTTCAGACATGAAACGTTGAAGTTTAAAGTAAAATATTATTTAAAAAGTTAGTAGATTATGTTTCTAGATTTTGAAAAATGTATTTTTTTTATTTGTGCAGAGTACCTTTCTACTTGCAAATATATCAGAATAAAATCAGGAACTGAAATTTTCTATTTTATAAGGCCCTATTATTATTATTATTATTATTGTTATTATTATTATTATTATTATTATTATTATTATTATTATTATTATTATTATTATTAAGATACTGTGTTACCTGAGACTAATTTTGAGTTATTAATTTCAATATTATAAAAAAAGATGCCAAATTTGAGAACAGCAGAAAAAAAAAATATTATTATAACATACATATCCTTCCCTCTCATATAAGTGAAACATGATTTCCACATAGCAAACCAGAGATATTGGTTTACAATAAGGAGCATATCATTGAGTCATGAATGGTTTATAAGCATAGTTAAAATAACATGAATTGTCTGACTAGTAGAGAAACAATTAATATATATTTATGCTTTCTCTTTCTGCAACTTTCACATCACGAGTACTTTCTGTTTTCAGAGGTTTAGCCAGGCAGGAAGGGGAATCAGAATATATCTTCCCCCCACTCCCCGAACTACACCAAATTTGAATTAAAATATCAAAACTATCCGTTAGTAGTTAATAATTATTCAGTAAAAAAGTTTATTTTTTTCCTTCTTCTTTCTTTTCTAACTAATATCAATTTAGTGCTGATGTAAAAGAACAGAAGGGTTTTGTCAGAGCTGAATCAAAACACAGATTTGTTGGAGCAGAAGCATTTAATGATTTTTTTTCCCGATGAATGTAGTTAGAAAAACGTTGCAGTGTAATGTTTCCTGTTCTTAGGGCTCAAAGAATTTTTTTTGGTGTATGCAGGTGTCAAGTGGTAAGCTGGCAGGCATCTTGGACATATTCCCGGAGAAGATTCAGGCTGTGGACATGGATATGATAAATTCTCCAATCAAGTACAGCTTCCTAAGTGGGACTCCAGCTTCATACAAGGACTACTTTGAGATCAACCCTCAGACAGGTGCAGTGCGGCAGACCCGCTCTGTGGACACCTCCGTCACTAAGAAGTTTGAGATCATTGTTAAGGTGACGATGCTTGACCATCATTGGTATTAATTAAATTAAGATACGGTACCTAGTTTATTGTTTTGAACTATTATTGCTCATTGAACTTACTTAAGAGTGAGTGATAGTCACCATCTTGAACTTTTGTAGTTTGTGTCATAATTTTTCTTCATGGTAAATTTTTAGAACTTTAACTTAACTACGGAATAGAATACACACTGATAGAATTTTAGACACCGTAAATATATTTTTGTCATTACTGTTCTTACAGACAGAATTGCGGTTAGAAAATTCATATTACTTTCCTAACAACAATTCAATCTGTAACAACAACAGTAACATATTTACAGTGTCTAAAATTCTGTCAATATGTATTCTATTCCAGGGTTATGTCAAAGTTCCAAAAATTTACTCTGAAGAAAAATTATGACACATAATACAAAAATTCAAGGCTCCGCCTACCCGCGTGTGAGAGGCTCAAAAGCGACGGAGCAGTAAGGTCGACCTTGAAGCGCGCATCAAATGCCGCGTCGCCTCAACGAGCCAAACGATGAACTAGCGTGGAAGGTTCCCGCCGAACGGTTTTTACTATGGGACATTAAGCGGTGACCATATAATTCTATTGGTGGAAAGTCTGCAACTAAGTTCAGTGCAGGTCGCAACCTGAGTTTCACATACATCTGGTTTAGTACGTTTTGAAGTACAGAAGTCATAAAAGGTCCTTTTTAGCCATTATTTCAAACCGACAGGGTACTGGATTTGTCCACCTGTCATGGTTGTGATGTTTTATTTGTTGTGTTAGCCATTTGGGTGGTTTCTCTCTCCCTCCCCCGTAGATGGTTTGAAACAGTGAACTGGCCACGTTGAATTGTCTGGCAAGTTATGTGGTGATGGCATTGGTCTGATTTGTGATTATCATTATCAGATTTCTCTCCACACTTACCTTTAAAACTGTCATTATCCATTCTTTTCTTCTGTCTTCTACCCTCCTTATCTTGATAACCCTAGTCACTAGAAAGCAAATTGTTAAACATTATTTTACTCCCCATTTATTAACCCCTTCTTTTTTTCCTACATCTTCCCATTAGAACAATTGCAGCTTAAATGAAGACTGGTGCGAGGTAATGTCTCACCCTAGGAGAAGAAACTGTTATGCCAACTTCTGTTTCTCCTTCAACTTAACTCTTTCGCTGTGACATTCAACTGTAGTAGAATATACAAAATATTGCTTGACTGCGACATGCGACTTTAGTCGAACACCGAATTAAATGACTCTGTAAACACTGGGTACATGGTTTTCTTGCTTGAAATTAACTGAAAATAAGGTAGGTTTTTTTTTTTTTTTTTTTTTTACACTTTCTTGGACATAATAAAAATTTTTATCCCGTTGCAAAAGAGTTAAGGCAGCATAAGTGCGTGTAATTAAGAGTCCAACTGTCATATCTGTGCTGTAGTGCAAGGGTACATAGAATTTGCAATATTATCACAAATTCTAAATTTTTTTTTTCGAATTTCATAAAAGCAAAAAAACTAAATACTGTAATCCAATGTGGCGATTGAAGTCTAGCCTTGAGGCTAAATATTTTTTTCTGATCGTCCACTGTCTGCCTTATTGTATAGTCTGCCTTACATAAGTATTCCATTTTTGACAGTTCTGAAAACTATAATATGTAAAATTTTCTACAAAAAAATTCTTTTAATTTTGATGCACTGTTTGAGAGCCAGCTGAGTGTGTGTGTGTGCAAAATCACCTGTGAGAGATGAAAACAGTGCTTACTCCATGGCAAAAGCTGTAAAAAGCACTGCCAACACTACTGTCAGAAAATGGAATTCTTACATGAGACAAACTACAGTATAGCTGTGTCAGCATGTATTTTCAATGATTATTTCAGCCACCTCTAGTGATTACTAGTTGTGTTGTCTTCACAGGCAGAGGAAGTGTCAGAGATGCATAGGTTCACCACGGCCAAGTTGTTCGTAACAGTGAAGCCTGTGGACAGCCATCCTCCTGAGATCAAGGCCTCTGCTGTCGATGGCTTTGTGGACGAGAATGCTCCGATAGGCACCAAGGTAGTGGATGCCAGCGGGAAACCCATCGTGCTGAATGTCTCCGATCCGGACCTGGTGAGTCTTTTCCCTGGCTAGAGATTGTATGCTCACACTCCAGCTTAACGACATGATATACGCCATACTTATTTTTCTGTGTTTAAAGTTTTTACAGTTTAATTTATCAAAATAATTAACAAATCTTACCTGTATGTTCTTAGAAAAATTCTTGCTGATCTTTAATTTGGGGTCTCATTTTGCATGTTAAAGTTTCCATTAATATATCATAACAGTATTTTCATAGAAATTTCTAAAAAAAAAATTAGCCATTATAGGTCTCTAATAACATTATACAAACGCATTTGTTATTGTCACAGTATTTTATGCACGTTACCTAATGACTCTTGAAAGGTGAGAATATAATTTAAAAAATAATATATGACTAACTGCATCATCAATATTAGTCAGTTGTTATGGATTTGTGAGTTTATAGCAAAATTATGTGTTTCCTTAGAGCTCCATAATGATATATTTTTAAAATGTGTTTCTCAACAACGTACAAATAGTACAAAAATCAGTAATTTTAACTCGGCTTGTATTGCTCTACTTTAAGTAGGTACTGTGTGTGTCTAAGAATACGTACATTGTTTATTGCAAGAGATCCTGCTATTTTACAGTACTTTAAATTCTTTATTTCTTCACAAGCTTTTACACACTAGAGAACCTGTCACAATTATACAGAGTTTTGCATCTCCAGAGCTATCAACACAAAAATTTCAGAGCCCTTCACAAACAAATATTTAATGGTCCCTCTCAATTATCGTACTAAATGATTTCAAAGACAGCATATTTACTAAACAAAATAGATTTTATTTTAACTTAGTATTACTAGATGGCCTATTAAAGGTGCCGCCTACATGTACGTTAGAGGCTCAGAAATAACGGAGACATAAGGGCAACCTTGAAATGTGCATAAAATGCAGCATCGCCTCAACGGGCCAAGCTCTGAAATGGCATGCAAGGTTCCTGCAGAACAGTTTTTACTATGGGACACTAAACTGTGACTATATAATTTTATTAGTGGAACATCTGTAGCAAAATTCAAGGCACATCGCAACCTGAGTTTCACAGACATCCGGGTGGTACATTTTGAAGTACGGAAGTCTGAAAAGGCAGTTTTTAGACATGTTGGAGGACTTAGAATTAGTGTGTTTAATGAGCACGTCTTAACAGTGAGGTTCCAATCTTCTCTGAAGTGTATTTTCTTTTCGTATGTTGGTACAATGGGCACAAGTGGAATTGTTTTGTAGATAAAACCTGTGTACAAACACACTGCAACACATTTGAAACGTGTGGTAGGTGGCCGCCTTACCTAATATGGTAGAATAGTATTTATGAAAGTATCAAATCCATGTCTTAAGTTTGCATCATATTATACGGTACACAAGTACAATAAACAAAACAAAGTTTAAATATTTAAACAGATTGGTTTTTATTTTTTTTTTTTTTGTTAAATTTCATATTACAAATTTTTGGAAATTTTCAAATTTAAGATTATTTAATAAAATAGTTTATTACAATGCCAGAGGTTAAAATTGTGTTTTTTTATTACCCTTAAATGGGTGCACCTGGGGACCCCTTTAGCTTTCGGACACCAGGACAAATCTTTGGTTGGTGGTAAGAACGCCACGAGTCATATGAAAATGTAATGTGACTTGTGCTCTGTTTACAGTTCACTGAAGGCAACAAGATATGCAAAGCTACACGTTAAGGCTCGGTTTCAGTCACAATATTGAATTTTATTATTTTTCGCTTTTTTGGAATTCTGAGAAGAAAAATGTTAAATACGTGGTTATACCTCAAATTCTATTTAGATTTCGCAATAGTACAGACCTTGCGATTTAGCTGCTAACTTATAATTACGCCGTAATTTGTCGGGTAAATTATGAACATAAAAAAATTTGCCACACAAATTGCGGCATAATTAAAAGTTAGCAGCTAAATCGCAAGGTCTGTACTGTTGCGAAATGTAAATAGAATTTGAGGGTTTAACCACATATTTAACATTTTTCTTCTCAGAATTCTAAAAACTTGAAAAATAATAAAATTCAATATGGCGACTGAAACCGAGCCTTAATATGAGAGGTGTGCCGTATTAAAATCCACTAAATGTGTACATGAAAAGCACAAGTCTCAGTGGGAAGTGTCTAGACTTACATCCTTTTTATCGCCCACTAAAGAAATGTACCCATTCTCTCCCCCTGTCAATGTCCCCGCCTCTGAAGGTCTGTAATTGTTTCACTGTTCCCTTTAGCATTCCATGTCAATAATTGTCCAGTCACACAATTTACAGGTGTACAACATTGGCAGTCAAGTCTAGAAGTAAAGTGTATCACAAAATCACAGGGCATTGCATTTAATTTGTGTTTGTGTAATGTTTTTTATAAACAGATATCTATTCACTTTGTCACATAGCTTTCTTTGGGAAAAAGGATATGAGAAGAGTGGAGAACATAACCCCAGGGTAAGATGAAAATATAAAAGAAACATTCACTAACTTCTAAATACACAAGTTTCCCATCAAAATGTTATACTTATGGTCAACTTACTTGCATCAAGCTCTCAGTATAATTCTGTGAACTTCTTCCAGTGCAGGGCAATGTAACTTAAAACTCAGAATTTAGATTTACTGTAGTTTTAAAGTCATTCATAAAGTAACTGTATGAGGTAGGTAAATAGAAACATCCAACCGTATTTTGACATGCAACGATACGTGAGGATGCAAAAAGGTAGAGGAAATTTCTATCCATAGTTTGTGACATTACTCCTCGAGGACTCCTCTGACTTTCTGCAGTGTAAAGGGACAATAGACGTAGTGTTGCGAACCAAACAGTGTAGGAGGAAGTTGCTTAATAGAGTTCTGGGTAGCCAGATGGATTACTATAGAACATACTAATCTGAGCAAAAGAGCAACCAATATATTTAGTACCACAAAAGTCAATATGACAAAGTAGAGAGGTGAAGTGCGCTGAAAAGAACATGTATTGTCAGCACAATGCTTAGGAGAAAATTTAAAAAAATTGTGTAAGTTTGGAATTTGCTTTAAACTAGAAAATAAAATTACATCTAGTGCATAGGCAGTGTAAGCGAACATAGTTTTAATTGGTCTTTAATACTTAGTACAATCATTGATAAAATGGCACTTTGAGTATTTTTTAAATCGGATAAATTGATTAAAATAACAAGAATTTAACATAAACATAATTATGCAGTAAAAGTGGTATAAAATGTCCCAGCCGCTACTGAAACAGCACAATAGTAGTGTGATTTTTTATATGAACAATGTAATAAGAACAAGTTGGTACTTCTGATATTTTTTCATATTATAATTATTCACTGTAAAATAACTATTTTTTCTTCAAATTTTATAGCTGACTGTTGGGATAGATGTTAAAAATAAATTTCACTGTCTGTTATCCTGTATTAAATTTTTGTATTCACATTGCTAATTGTTGTATAAGATTATTGCAATGTATTTGGTGATATGTACCACAGAAGAATAGTGCATGAAACTCCAGAAAAATTATCTTTTCAGGAACTACTAGAAAATTGTTCAGAAAACACTTGAACTTGAATAACACTTAAACTTGGCATGTTAATTTTCACACAGTGTGTGTGGATTCTGTCTCATGTCATAAATTTTCTTTTAAAAAAAATTTTTTTTTTCCTTTTAGGGACTAGATGACCCGAAGCCGAATTATTCGTTCGAACTTACAACGAACTTCTTCAGGATCGATAGCAATGGAACTCTGCTGGTGAACGAGAAAAATCTGGATAGGGATCCACCTAGTCCTGGGAAGTTCAGGTTTCAGGTAATTTTTGAAATTGTGAAATGTTAATTTTCTTGGTATGAGAGAGTAGAAAAGGCAGCTCAAGAAAGTACTGTTAAGGTGTTAAAGACTTTTATTTAAAGTAAAGGTAAAATATGGTAATCTGAAATAAGAACTAAAATTATTAAAAGTCAAACTTAAATGTAAGTATGTAATGTAACATACAAGTAAATTTAATACTGATATATAATTTGTTTGCACAAAATATTTTGTCTGAAATATTACCTTGTACAAAAATTAGACTTGACTAGGTGCTAAATACATTATCAATAATGTGTATAGCATAGCTACCAGAAAGGGGCAGTTTAAATAAGAACGGCAACCTTTCTTGTGACTAAAGTCATCACTCCAATTGCTGATTTTCAGAATAGATGCCATATCATTTTATATTGACAGATGAGCAATAGCCTAGAGCATATCTTTGAGACTTTTGCTGGAATCACAATAGCGCGAGAAGTGTTACGTGTAGGGCACAATGCGAATAAAATAACTTGCCAGCCAATCATCATTGATGCTTCCATGATGTCAGCACATCAAAAATTGTGGATGCAACACAATCTAACGAATGCAATGTATTTCTACTTTATTTTCATTGCAAACATGACAAAACTGAAAAACAGAATTAATTTTTGTGTCCAAATGTTGGTGAAACTGGCGAGTTGGTAGTAAATTGCATTTATTTATTTTATGAGAGATTTTTGTTTGTCAAGCTAATCATAACCTCTTTTAAGCTAACATGTAATTGTGACATTATTTCTACACTTGAGAATGACAATATTTTTTGAAAAGATATGACCATACTGCAATTAGTATAATATTAAAATAATGTAAACATGAATGCTGCTGTACAAGAGATCAGTATGTAGTGGAAACAAACTATGTACTTATTTTTAATGTTTTTTTTTAAATTTGTGGTGATGCAGACGGACTAGTATTCATATTAATGAGAATTTTAGAGTTGCATCGTGCCTATCGCACCACATCAATTGCTCTGCTTTGATTCCAACATTACAGTTCCTTACAGTATGTCATAAAACTCCAGCTTTGAAGAGCTCCTCTCTACAGATGCAACAGAAACAGGAATGGTGACTATAGTTGTAAGTGTAATGAAGACAGTCAGTTTTTAAGTAAAAAAAAAAAAAAAAAAAAAAAAAAACTCAAGACTAGTACATTCTTCCAAACAGGAACATACAAAACTGATAGACAACACACATTTCTTGTGAGACTGCACACTAGCACAAGAATGTGTGTTGTCTACGTTTTGTATAGTCAAATTTGGAAGTACTATTCTGTGAATTCTTTAGCCCTTTCTTACTTAAATATCAGTGTAAATGTAAATGCTAGAGATATTATTTTGGCTGCTTAGAGGCTGCTGGTGCGGAGCCCCCAGGTCTGTTTTCAAGTTCCCTCTAGCCTGGAGGCCTCTCTAGACTTCCACGTCTGTGTACCACAGAAAAGCGAACCAGCAGAGTCTATTGCTTGCAGGTGGTAGCGCGGGAGTCTCCTGGGACGGCTGCCAGTGCCCCGCTGTCGCTTGCAGTCACGCTGAATGACGTCAATGACAATGCACCCAAAATACCTATGATTCCTCCTGTTCAGGTTCCAGCGGGTGAAGGAAGGAGGCCTATTGTTAAAGTAAGTTTCTCCTATTTACTCTGCGCAAACAATTGTGCAGACTACCAAGGTCAGGCATTATAACCTTGTATTAGTGTGCACTCTCATAAGATCACTGCCATAGAAGAACAGATCTGGACAGTGGCAGTAAAAGTTATCCCTCTGTGACTGATTGGCATCACTGGTACCTACGATGGTGTTGTTTTAACATTGTGTAAGTAAGACTACGAATAACAAGTTTGTGTCAGAGCCGCTAAGGGCACTAGTAATATGACTGTATATATAGGCTGTTCAGGATAAATGGAGCACTGCTTACAATTTTCTGTGAGCCATTATGCCGCCATGTTTACTATTTTAAATATGAAAACTTCCATGTAACTAACAACTAGTGTTAACATTTCACAACTCACAAAACTTTACTTGTATAACCCAAATAAATACATGTTTTTGATTATTGTACGTGTTGGGAAGTGCTCAGTTTAAATTGACCCACCTATAGCAATGTTAGTACAGTACCACTATGCTTCAGTCATGAAGGGTTCTCTATAGCACTGGTAATTAGGCAAGTGTCCAGACCTGTATTTCTAAGACAGTGCATAAGGTCATGCTTTTAACTCACAAAGCTTGCAAGTTTTTAAAAGTTAGCTTTGCTCATACTGAGCTGATTATTGCAGCTGTCCAGCCAAAATTTTTTATAGATCATATGTGTGTCTTAATAACTTTATTACCTAATTCTTATTCATTATTTACAATGCAGATTGAAGCAACGGATGATGACCTTGGTGCGAATGCTGAAATAACCTACAGTATCTACCATGTGTCAAACAATGGTATGCAGAAGTTCAAAATTGATCCTAAAACTGGGGTTATTGAAGCGATTGGAAAGCTAAATGCTGGGGAACAGTACAGCATTTTCATAAGGGTGAGTGTGATTATTGGTTATTTTATTTGTGTTTAGGCCTAATCAATTGTTTTTGATAAAAGTCTGTACACTGTAGGGATTTTAAAAGGTTTTACAAATTCATAATTAATTGCAACCATTTTAAAGGATTTTATTCACAAGTAATAGCAAACTCATTTTAATTTCAGAAAATTAATTTTGTTAGAAATCTCCAGTTTTTAATTTGTTACTTTTAACAATTTTATGTAAATTATGTCCCTTTGAGTCCCAAAAAATATGTTTGTGGAGTTGTTTGTTAAAAATAGCTTTATATTTTCATCTAAAGATATCTCTCAGTACAAGTTAATTTTATTATGAGTACTATAATAGTTGCACTGATTATAATCAATATTTTGCCAGTTTGTCATAATGGATGGTGTTAGTGAATTTATCTCTCATGCGAGATAAGAACTTCATTTCAGATTTTACTTATTTCGTGATGCAAGTTTTTCTCTTGGCGAGGAAAAACAGGAGACATTTTATATTTGACCTGTGAAGCACCTTTAGGGAACTGAAATCACTGGCAGTTCTTGATTCAGATGAATGAGAGGGTCTGTGTGTAAAATAGAGTCTTATAACATACTCACTTTACAGATAGTTCTTACAAATTTTTTTCTGTTTTTATTTGGAGTATACATAAAGTATAAACTTATATACTGAGGTAGGAGGTAAGTTTCCTTGTGCATTTGTCTTTAGAAAGCCTTCACGTACTTTGCATTTCTGTATTGTATTCATAACTCTGCACAGAGTTAAAGATTTGGAGTTGCAAAACCCTTTCAAGAGAACACACCCTGGTGCTAAATAAAAGTACTGTAAGAACCCCTCCCTCCAGGCCAAAAAAATTTTCCATTTTAGAGCAGTCTCTAGGTAAACTGAAGTTACAGGTTTGTCCAAATTTAATTTCAGTTGATGCAATGAGAGTTGCAATAGGATTATCTTTTAAATAGGCATATACATTCAAGAAGCCTGGAGGCCGCCTTCGCATATTAGGTGTGGCAACTGCAACTTCCTGTAATCCCCTGTACATGCCTATCATTGTATGCTTGGGTACCTATTTGTTAAGATCAAAAATCATGTGTTGCAAGCATTCAGTTCTTGCCTTGTGCATTTGTTATCCCAGTTAAATTTCTTTGGTAAGTTTTTTTTTTTTTTTTTTTTTCCCCTTCATAACATAATTTTAGTTTTTCTTTTATTTGTAGCTTTCTCTTGTCATTGTTCATGTTAGTCTTTAATGATTGACTGTAAACAATAAGTAGGTATATGCATTTTGCAGTCACATCCCCAGTTTTATCTCTGATACTCAGTCTTCTTGTAATAAATTCCTTTACCCTGCACCCTTCATCAACTTGTTTCTTTCAATTTGTCAGTTGAGTTTCAGTTATAAAGCAGTAATGTGGTAGGTGTTTATTTATTGGGCATTTGATCGAACTAAAGAAGTTGATAAAATATTTTACTGATTCTAATTTTCAATTTTTTCAGTCAAACTAAATGTTCACTTTTTCTAACATTAAAAAAGTTTTGTAATAAGTAGTTTCCAGTGTAGGTTTAGTTTTAATTAAGATTAAATGTAGATATTCTTTTTTATTTTAAGTTTTAATTTTGTTCCAAAAATGTTTATTTCTCAAGTTTTTATCTTTTTAAATGCAGTTAAAGTCCAGGGACGTCATTTAGGGGGGCAGGGGGGATTTAGGACTTTAAGTGTATAAAATTTATTTTTTGTATTTTGTTATTTAAATGATGCTAACTTAAGCACATAAAACTTCAATTTTATTATTAAACATTCTAATTCATACATGCTTAATTAATAAAAAAGATGCAACAAGGTCACTGTCGCCGAAAAAAAAATCTTGGGACCCTGCCCCCTCCCCCCAAAAAAAAAAACATGAAATGACGCCCTGAGTTAAACCTTGCTATAATGATCTCTAAAGGTTCCAGAGAATAGAGTCCTTCTATAGGGGCAGTCATTATAAATACAGTAAAACCCCTGCTTTACGACCCCACGATTCCCGTGGAAAGGGTTGTTATTGAAATATGGTCATAATAAAAGAGGTTGTTATAAAGGGGTTTTACACATTTCCCTTCACATGACTCTCTGTCTATCTAACTCTGTTGTACTGAATCATTTTTTCTTCCTCTGGATACTCAAGTGCAGTATGTAAAACAGTTGCTGTCACCTTGCAGGCAGCAGACACGGGTGGCATGTCCAGCCAGAATGTCGTGGAAGTGACTGTGGTTCCAGGCCCCAACACACGCAGTCCTGTGTTCCAGCAACAGGTGTACCAAGTGGAGGTTAGCGAGGGAGTCTCCATCAACTCCACTATAGCTACAATCACGGTAAGCTCCAAATGTTCCTTCTTTAGTGTGCTAGAGTGCTTTAGCAATGGAGTGACCCAACATCATCACATATGTTTGTACGTTGTCCTCTTGGTGGCTGTGGTTTGGATCGATGCCAACAAACATGTTTGTTTATAGTCTACCTGTGTGTCTCCTTCTCAGAGAGCTGCTCATGAATATTTAGAGCATTTTCTGGTAGTGTGATGCTTAGAACATTCTAGTAGCTTCCTATTCATCTAATAACAAGACATAATTAGTAAAGTGACAATGTCTGCATGTTCATTAGACATGTGAGGCCTTGTTACCGGGAATAAATTATGTTTAAGTTAACATTTCTTCTATCCCATGATTTTCATTGCAGATTAATTATTTTTAAGTTTGTTTTTCTGTTGAATATAGGATGAAAAGATGGGCAGCATTTCACAAAATTCTGTGTTTGTAACTGAAAATGTTACCTTAAAAATTGAGTATGAGTACTGTTCGTGCTGCATTTGATATTTCTTATAATTTCACTTTGTGTAAAACGGTATGCTATAGAATTATTTTCATCAATATTTGGAATTACTGTATTACCTTTTGTGTGATGTTTCCTGCAGCCACACTTACAGAGCTCTGTGAGTGTGCTTGTTATTTTTGAGTTGTTATGTTAACATAATGGCAAGTAATGATCAACAATAACATTCAATCAAACGTATTGAACACAATAAAAAAGGTGAGGGGAAATGGGTATGGGGTCCTTGCATCTACTACTGTATTGATTTTAGTTTTCCTTAAGAAGTTTTTTATTCTTTTTTAATTGTGTGTTGGGGAGATTGGAAAATGTATTTCGTAAGCTAAAGTGCATGTATAACACAAACTACACAACCATTAATTATGTTGTTAGATATATACAGTAATTAGCACCAAAAATTTTTTGCATCCTGAGATGATGTTACCCAATATTTTTGTGTGATTCTAGGCAGTAGATCCAGAGAATGATCCGGTCACATATTCCATTGTGTCTGGCAATGACCTGCGGCAGTTTGCAATTGGCGACAAAACTGGTGTCATTACAGTCATTCGCAAGTTGGACAGGGAAGATCTCACAAGATATCAGCTGGTATGTGTGCCACTGTGTTATCCTTACATTTTTTTTTTCAATTTAGTTTGTGTTTTTATACCTTATCTCTTACCTTAAGAGGATGGTAAGCTCAGACTGCAGTATTTTTTTGGTTTGTGTTTACATTAATCTGTGCTGGAGATGAAGTTTTTGTGATTTGTTGAACATTGTGAAACAATGTTGCAGCTGATCAAAGCGGAAGACACAGGAGGTTTGTCCAGCACTGCAACTGTGAATATCAGGGTGACAGACATCAACGACAAGAATCCAGAGTTTGTGGGTCTTCCATACGAGTTCAACGTGCGTGAGGGAGAAGCTAATCAAAAAGTATGGGAAAGGACAGAATTCTAAATTTTATCTTATCAAGTATATATTCAGTGTTTGTGCACTTTTTCTTTGCATGTGGTATAGTTGACAAAATTGGTTCTACAGTCAGCATATAAAATTAGGTTTTTGTACGGCAGTTTCCCAAACTTTCTTTTTTGTTGAGCGCACAAATTTTGAACTAAAGTTTATGAATGAAGCCAGATATATTGCATGTATGGTACTATAGCTTTTAAGAATTTAACTAGTTGGGATTTAAATGAAACCGTTATTTTTGCTGTACAGTAGATGTAAATACAGAGTATTAAAAAAAAAAAAGCAGTGGAGTCTCTATAACAGCATCTGTTAATGGCAACAAAAAGTGTCTTCATACAAGATTTGTGATGTACATAAAGGACATAGATAAAAATATGTGCCGTAAGAGACATACAATTAGGCAAACAAAACAATAATTAAAGGGGTATAAACAATTACAAAACAGGTAGAACTCCTTGGTAAACCAAAAATTTCAAATTAGTACTCACTGATAAAAAACTCCATTAACACATAAGTCAAGTAGAAAAACAAAAAGGACAAAAAGAGCAAAGAAAAAAAACAAGGATACACCAAATGATGCAGCACAAGAACAAACACCGTTAGTTGAATCAAAATAATCAGAATTTGTATTCACCAACAAACAGTCTAACTAACTAAAGCCCAGAAATGTAAACAAAAAAACCACCCCACACAAGTAAAGGACATCATAAAACTAGAGATGAGACGATTCCATTTTTCTTTCAGTTCTCGATTCTCGATTCCAGCCATATTTTTCTCGATGCTTCAATTCTCGATTACTTTGATCCTAAGTAGTTATGAAAAATTTGAATTTTAAATTGCTGCAATTCATTAAATATATGAAGCTGAATATGATTATAATAATATATAATGACTTGATTTAAATTATTTTGATTTTGATTTCTGTACTTGCTACTCATCACACACAGAAAAAATTTAGTTGATTCACTTAACTTTTAGGTTGGTATTATTTTTATCTAGTATTGGTTTCAAGATAGTGAAAATTAGAACATGCATATTGGTAGTAAACTGAACTGTTTAAAATAATGCTAAACAGCAATATCCCTGCTTGGATATATTTTCTTATAAATAGCAGTGGAGGTTTTATATGTACATATAAGTCATTTAAATAATTTAGACATTAAAGACAATTTTTGGAAAAGAAAAATGTTATATTTCTACAGCATGCTAAGAAAATTAGGTTAACTGGGAATGTAACATATTCAAAATTACACTAATCATATGGCACAACAGAGCTAATTTAAATGCATTTTCGTATCTTTACAAGATAGGCAATGAACGCACGGGTACCGGCGTATGTGACTAGGCGCAGTGTATAGGCGGTTATAGAAACTCACGAGGTTAGTCTGGAGGAGAGTGAAACTTTAACTCGACTTGTTTAAATAGTCGTTCGAGTGAAATATACTTGCGTCAAAATATTTAACCGAGCTCATTGCTGGGAAGCATTCAATCGTAACCTGGCTAACCACTGATGGTCAATGGAGGAAATCTAATTAACTCTTTTGTATCTTTCAAGTAAATGATGTTGCAACCCTGGAATTGTTGGACATGGCAACACCGTCATGCTAGTCCAACAAGCTGGCTGCCATCAGTATGTCAGCTGTTTGGCGCTCACATTTTTCTGAGTGAGCTTTCGGTTTCTTTGTGAACACGTTCATTTATTAACTTCGCGACATTAAAAAACATTTTAAGAAATTACGGTAATGGATTATTGGATTGCAAGTTCTGTGTGAAACTTTCCGTCCCAACATTGAATGTGCCACGTATTTGTATAGTTTGCAAGTGTCATAAAGTTGTTGTCAAAAACGGAATGTTAATCTCAGCAGTTTGGCCTAATTATTTTGGTCTGAATCGTTATATGTACATTTTGTTGAATTTCAATTTTACCAGTGCGTCCACATAAGTGCAATGTATTGTCACTTGGTAACATGCCATTTTCTAATGCGTGAGAACAAGACTTATCACATTGCACGAATTGAAAAATCTGATTGATGTTAATTGAATGAAATTGCAAGTACTTGCAGATGGGAGAACACAAGACACAGATGGACGACACATTTTTTGCGTGGTTTTTGCCGATGTGACTTTTGCTGGCCAGGTCAGCTTCCTCGAGCAGCGAGTGATTGCACACTGCAGTTTGACGGGCGGTAAGCGTTGGTTGGTAACTAGCACACCTGGTGGCCAAGGGACAAGCTAAGGTGTAGCGGGAAATTTGAAAGTTATTGGAAGTTGAGGCCTGGTGGTTGTATGGATTTTGTGATATACTGATGGGCTAGTTCCCAGCGTCTCAGTTCTGCCATATAGTCTGAAGGTGGTAAGGCTCTCACGACTCAGGTGTTGTAACAGGCATCAAAGGATAGTTTGTGGGAGGCTGTATGTGCAGCAACTGGTTTATCTTGAAGGTTCAGGCTGGAACTGGCTATTGCTTGTTTGGTATCAGCCCTGTGGCCATTCATGTCTTAGTGTGTTCGTGGTGAGGCGAGTGTATTCAGCATCACACTGTGTGCGCTATAGTTGGTAGATAAGGTATTTTATCCCGCGGCTGTAATTTCCTTGAATTGAGAACCTATGTGTGATTGGTGAACCCGCTATGGAAGGATGTGGAGGGCTGATGTATTGCACAGGTGCTGCAGTGAGGGCTGTTGCCGGGGTGGGAACCTCTAGGTGTGGTGATTGTTCTGGAAACAGGGCTGGGTGGTAGTTTGGGGTGCACCAGTTTGTTTCGGAGGTTTGGAGGTCATCTGAAAACCAGTCTTGGGGGTTTGGAGAACAGGTAGTGAGTAATCATAAGGTAACATACACAGTGCTGAGCTGTTTAACAGCACACAGTGTAGTGTCTCGCACAGAGCACACACTTTATCAAACAGAATCTTTCAGATTATTCAGGAATTCCATCTAATGAGGTTCAAATTAGCAGGGCAGTACTGTACCGGGATTGGAAATACAGTATTTACTTTATTTATAGTTTATTGATAGAATGAATACATACATTATATGTATAATGAAGTCACTTATTGTTATGTTATCTATGTATTTTATTATAATTTTAGAACAATTTATATGAAGCAGTGTGTGCACACATTGATTATATTATATTGTTAAGATTGGCAACGTCCATGCGGTGGATGCAGACGAGGGTCAGAATGCAGTTGTCTACTACTCCGTACCAGATGACATTCCTTTTGCAGTCGATGCCATGACAGGGGAAGTACGCACTCGAGTGGCTCTCGACTATGAAAAGCAGAAGGTTGGTTTCTACATGCTTTTTCATTTCAAATTTTTTATTTATATCCTCTTTTACAAAGTACACTATTTTGTTAATAATAAAAAAATATATACTGTATTCAGTAGTTTGTCCTTTTTGCTGGTACTAATAAAGAGATATTTATTTTATGAGTCACAATGTAAAAACAAGTCTTTAACAACTTAATTTATTGTACTGTGTAAATATTATGTAGACATCTTATTAGACTATAAGTTTTTAATTCTGTATTACAGTATACGTGCAATATTTGCATTCTTTTATTTTTTTGTAAGGAGAAAGAATTCAGTTTTAGTATTGCTCAAAATTTTAAAAGTCACAATCGATAATCATCTCACTTATAATAACATTTATGTATGTACGTACTATGCGAATGCTTATAAGACTTTTTTCTAGTAAAGTACATCTCATTTTCATGAAATGGCATGTGACTTAATAAGCACAATCAATACAGATAATCAGAAATTTGATGTACTCAAATCCTTATGTTTAAGGATTGAGTCTGATTTTAAAAAATTTATTTTCAGTACATTTACTAATTTTGAATTGTGACATCAGGCCAACCAGTCGTGTGACTTTAAGTTGCTGTTGGTTTGTGGGTGATGCTGTTAATACGTATAAATATACTGATGTTTTAAAGCATGTAGATCTAGATCTAACAAACAATGATATTTTCTATTTGTCCTCTGCAGGATTACAAGTTTGTGGTAACAGCGAAGGATGGTGCCCCAGATGCCCGCCTCTCAACTGCGACTGTCACGGTACACGTCATGGACGTAGAGGACGAGGTACCCATCTTCCACCTGCTGAGTTACGAGGCCACTGTTCCAGAGAACATGCCAGACTATATTGTCACCCAAGTCAAGGTACATTCTCGGATAATCTCTGCCTTTTGTGCACATCATATTGGTCACAAACAGCTTTACTATTTACAATAGTATGTTTATTGTGAATAAAAAGAAATTCAAATGTTTTTTGGTTTCTTAAATTATGAAATAAGTAGTCATTGTTTCAGAACCTTGTCAGTAAATATATCTAACATTTAATTATTCAGTATTAGGTGATTTGCAGTTGTTGATGAAGTAAATTAATCTAATTATATTTCAAAGTAATGTATAGTATAAAACTACAATAATTAATTGTAATAAAATCATGAATAAAGTGTCAATACTGTAGTTATTAGTTAGCAGAGGAGTACTATCTGAATGTGTTTTATTATCTGTTTATTAAAACAATATCAGGTATAAGCATGGTTAGGTAAATGACTTAGGCCTATGATTATTTTAGGTAGTAATAACTAGTGACAAACTGTACCTGTGTCCTGACTTTCTGCATTACTCCCATGTCCACAAGTGCATAGTGTACACATGTAATGCAGAATGTACTTCCCCACTCTAATTTCTAGGTCTCCCAATAGTACATATCGGTAAATGCTTTTAACTACCACAATTTTTTTTATTCAAGACTCGTTTGGTAGCATAATACATTTTTTCAGGAATTTTTAATTTTCTTAATGAGAAATTATAATGTTTGTCACATTGTATTTGTGCCTATCAAATGGGAACTAAACATTTCTGGTAAATGTCTCAAGTTCTGAGAAATCTTTGGAATAATGGTTTTCCTCTCTAAAAGAATGAAACTAGAACTCTCTGGTTTAAAGTTACCGCTGTAAGTCATTGGTTTACGTATGTATCACATAGGCAGACGACCCTGACACAAATCAGAGGATCACGTACGTGATAAAGCAAGGCCCTACAGACCTGTTCTCAATCGACCCACACACAGGAGTGATAACCACCTTGCGAGGACTTGACTACGAGCGGGAGAGCCAGCACACACTCATCATTGGCACCTTGGAGAATTCTGGGAACCTTCCTGGAGCCACCACACGGGTCATCGTCAATGTACAGGTAAGTCTGCATTCTTTCTGGTTTGCTGTTTAGGATTGGATAATTGTATACTGACAAACATGACCTCTTAACTACGGTAAGAAAGGAAGTCCAATACTCTCATTTCCCATTGACGAAGATGTTCCAGTACACTGTCGTATCTGAGAGAAACAGCTTTGTTATTGACACTAACTGGTTGACAGTGTTGCCTGTATGGAGTTGTTTTGCGTGTTGGCAGTACAGAAGCCAAAGAATGCTGATATAGGCTGTTCACTATAAACTGAGCACTCAGCACAACTTGTAATTAATTACAAATATGTCTAATTGGACCAATAGATGTCAACTGTTGAGAGTTTTGAAACGTTTACACTGGTTTTTGTTACATGGAAGTTTTTATATTAAAGATCGTAAAGATGACTGTAAAACGGCTAAAAGAAAAATTTATGCAGTGTTAACTTTATCGTGAATGGCCTATAATAATGATAATAATAATAATAATAATAATAATAATACTGTAATGTACGGAGGCTGCACCTTAGTGCAGGAAATGCAACCACCGATTTGGTCACAATTTGATCTGGGGCATGCAGACTGCCACCATTTCTGAGTTATGACATGGAAAGAGGTCCTACAATGGAGCAGCGTCAGAATTACAGGGCAGCGGAAACAGGAGTCTCTCGAGGAAACCAGTCAACCAGTGACGTCGTCCGGCACAATTTCCACATGATGCGAATATTTAAGGGTTACCCACTGGGGATTAAACCCTGAAACTAAACCTATTAAATACATAAGTAGATGGAAAATTGATGTACTCGCAGGCTGGTACCTACTTCTTGATAGTTACATACACATATAAAAAGACAAACACATTGTTACGCTGTTGCGCAACTAAGTAAGAGTTTGGATATAGCCATTGTGATTCTAATAATTGGCTTTTTTTTTTTCCATTGCAATTTTTTTTTTTCTTAGTTAATGCACCGATAGGAACCTATAGCAAGACATTTATGTATACTTGCTATTTTTCAGTTTTGTAAAAGCTATAAACAAAAGTGATCCGTTTGACATTAATGGGAGTGTTGGTGAAAGTCGTAAATATCATCATCCTTCAACTTTTTATGAACAGATAAAGTGCTTGTTGATGGAAAGTGCTGTTTATGGTCAAATGGCTGGCTTGATGATGCACGAGTTATCGATTTATAAGGCAGCCATGCGGAGGATGCTGCATTGTTTTGTGAAATCTGTATAGCTGTGAATGTAACATAGAATTACAGACAGCTGGCGGAGTGAATGATAGTTTTGACGCCTGTTTTATTTTCCTTGCCAGCAGGTTATGTAAATGCAGAAGAGGAAGGGAATTTTGCTGCCAGTTGGCATGTATTTCCCGAAATGAATTTGGTGGTAGGCATGTAATCAATGCAGTCGGTAATCACATTTCTGTGTGGATTAAGTAGATGTTTAATAAGTATTTTTCTCAAATGCTTTTATTACATATAATTATTAAAATCCTTATTCTATGTTAAATAACACTGCATTTAGTTTGAGTTTGTGGACGTAGCAGCATTTGAGCGTGAATTCAGATGTGATTTCGATGTACGTAATTGTTTGCTCCTCCTCCTCCTCCCCCCCCCCATAGTTTTTTTTTTTTTTTTTTTTTTTTTTTTTTTTTTTTTTTTTTTTTTTTTTTTTTTTTTTTTTTTTTTTTTTTTTTTTTTTTTTTTAATACTGTGTATTTTCATTTTAAGATTTTTTTAAGTACTTGCCATATTTTGAATACAATTGCATTTCTGGCTAACCATGCACTATTCCTGAAGTTAATGGCACATATTATGTGTTTTCTAAGTTAAAATTATTGTTTAAAAAATATCTAAGTAGCATACTATCTTAAAATTACAGTGTGAAGTAAAATTATTAAAACACGTAGACACTGACAGAGATGTACAAGTACTTACTTTGTGCACAACCGTGTAAAAATGTGTTGTCCATCATTTTTCTGTATTTTCCGACCTGCAAGAACTGTTTCTGTCTGCCTACGTGTTTTAGTAATTAGTAGCATAGCTGCCGTTTCCCACCTTTTCTAGTGTGAAGTAAAAATCCATGTTTGTTGAACATTTTTGTGAATAGAATATTTCTGCATGTATTTTGAAAATTGTGGTGGTGTGTTCGTGATGACTGTGTTACTAATGATGCTGAATTTTTCTTATTTTTTTTCCCTCATTAAAAAATTGACAGGATTTATTTTGAAAATATTTCAGTGGGCACTGGAAACTTACTTATTACCTGGTCTTTTATTGTATTCAAAGTATTAAATCTTAAGTATGGAATAATTAGGCTAATTAAAAATTTAAGATAATACTTATCTCTTGCATGTAACGAAGAGTAAAAACCTCCTAGTACCAATTCAGTTTAATAATACACACCTAATCATATAATGTAGTGTTTCTATTAAGAGAAATGTTTGCCAATTTTCCACATCCTTACTTTATTACATACTGTACATATATGAAAATGCGACATTTTAACAAAAGAGGTTACACTGCCACTTAAGAGTACGTTGACTGGAGCCCCCTATGTTCTGGGAATAGAGAAAGTTACGTTGTATGAGGGAGAAGAGAAATGTAAGTAAACTTAATCTCATTTAACTCCACTCTTATTTCTTTACCTTTCTTAGAACTTGCCTAAGAACAGCTCCTAACTATCTGCACGTTTAGTTTTTATAACCTCGCGTATTACAGCTTGGCTCATGCTGTGTGATTGTATAATTCTAGGATCGCAATGACATTCCCCCAGTGTTCACAACTGTGCCACAGCCTATCCAATTGGATGATGATGTTCCCATAGGCACCACGGTCATCACGCTTGTTGCTACAGACTCTGATGGAACAGCCCCTAACAACAAGGTATGTTCTGTTCTTTTTGTACGATGCTCCCTTTACTGTACTGCCTACTTTCTTTGAGAAAGTATGGATTTTAGGGTAACATATTTTATAATGTCATGTACGAACAACTTTACCTCATCTCGTTGCATTTCAATACATTCTGTTTGTTTTGCCAGCTATCCTGTGAAAGTGCCTATACAGCATTTTGCAAGTTAAAATCACTTTTCTGTTTCTGAGTCAGTATATTAGTTAATAAATCATTTAAATGTTTCTAAATTTTTTAATGAAAATAATTTAGTTATGTTTACAGAAGTTGGTAAAAAAATTAAGATACTGTACATATATCTTGTTGCTTATAAAATCTTAATGCCTTCATGTACACTATGTCTAGTCTCAGTTAAAGCAGTGATCAGTTCTAAATTAAAATAATAGTAATTAACACATACTGTATACAATTATAAAAGCATCAACAAGAAAGTAATTTGTGACAGTCTGATACTAGACATAGGTCTGCATATATTTATTTGTTTAAAAAAATGAGACAGAAATATTACTTAGCCAGATGGTTTTATTTTTATATTTCTTTAAAAGTATAGAAGTACATAAACTTTTTATGATATTTTTTTTATAAGTAGATAAAGTGCTATTTACTGTAACGGATGTTTTTGCAGGTCCGCTATGAGTTGATTCCACGAGGCAAGTCCAACCAGTTCTTCCAAATTGATCCTGACACTGGGGCAGTGCAGGTGCGCGATGACCTACGCAAAGATACATCCAGTGAGTACGAGGTAAGTTGTCAGATCAAAATGTTCTCCGTTATTACAGCGGACAGACTTGTCTCAAGTAGCTACACTTTACATAGGTGGCCAGTCTCAGAAAGAAAAGCTAGTAGAATCCCCATTTAATGAAATGTCATGGTACCCAAAAATCTTGTTATTAAATTGAAGTTTTGTAAAATCTGAGTTCATTACATAGAGAACCCCTGGTCTCGATTCCCGAAAATGTTGTCATGAAATCTATGTTTCGGGAAATCCGAGTTCGTAAATTGGGGTTCTACTTTATCTAGAAGTAGGTCACATGTTAAGAAAACAGAAAATTTGTATAAAAACTCTTGCCAAAAACATAAAACATTATTATGTAAATAGAAAACTGGTTCTTTTTTTATGGGTGGGAAGACCTGAAAATATTAAAATATCTTAACAATTTATGAAAAAACTTTGCTTTTTTATTATAGTATTAAGTTTTTTGTGGAATATTTTTGTGTCTTTAGCTAGTACTGTAATTATTTTTAAATAGTTCAGCATGTACAGAGGAACGTAATTAACACAATCCTAATTTTTACAGTTTGTTATGATGAGATTAGTATTATCAAGTGTGTGCAAAAACTCAAAGTTCTGTAAATATATTTCCAGGAAGTTAGGCCCCAAAATATGGACTTTCTTAGCACCACCAAGACTTCTTTTCACAACTGAATTTGATATTACATTATTTTATGTAAAAGGGAAGTTTTTATTTAGCATTAAAGTTAATATTTAATTTAACGTATTTTAAAGGGAAAGAAAATCACTTAGTATTATTGAGAACTTTGTATTAACAGGGTTGCATTATTGAGGTTCCACTGTAGTAGCATTTTCAAGTACCTAGTATATGTATTACAAAGTTTACTTTTGGCAATTTAACAATTTTGCTTGCATATCACTTATTAACTATGTATTTAGAAATGTTTGTGAAATTGTTAATCCCAGGCAGCGGTGGCTGGTGGGTTGTTGCTATAAATTCTCATAACTGTACACTCATAATGCACATACTGTAGACCAATGACCATGAAAGATCTTTTGGTGACTGAATATTTTGTGAACACTTAGTAATAAGCAACACCTGAAGAACAGTGTGTCAGTGGCTCTACTGTCAGCTATCACTCAACCCGGTACAGTTCTCGGCAAATACAGCCCTACCTGGCAGCAACCCACTGGTCGTCGCTGATCTTCGGTGAAACCTGGTAACTGTTATGCATTCAGAACCTGTCGTTATTAAACTTTGTGCCTGGTCTTTGTTACAGATTGACGTAAAGGCGTATGACCTGGGAGAACCACAGCTGTCTTCTATAACTACTGTGCCAGTGATCATGAGGCACGTAGCCACTGTCGCTCCCGAGGTGGGGATTGGCTTTGCAGACTCAGAGTACAGCGTTGTCCTGCCAGAGAATGCCTCTGCCAATGCACTTATTAAGACTTTCACCATCATCAACAGCCACGCTCATCGCAGTGATGCTCCGCTTAGCTGCTTTATTATCAGCGGCAATGATGAAGGTGAGTTATTACCCTTTCTCGTTACCAACAGGTTATGTGGCCTTGATAGTAGGGTTTTTCACAGGACGAAACTTACCATGTTGCTTTTATCATACATACCATCCTCTATACATCACATATACCACGCTGTACTATTTCACAAACCTAAGCATTGTAGTGACTTTACTGTTGTGTCTCATGTGCGATTTAAATTGAATACAGTATTTTGTTTCTTTTAAATTTTGTAGTGTTCTTGGCCAAGTAAACATAAGACTGTAGCTTTAAGAATTTTTGTTGGGACATGCATATGTGTGCTGTTGGCAGGACTGTTCTATGCCAACCTGACACAGGATAAGAACTGTGACCTGCGACTCAAAGTGGCTGGCCTAGATCACGAGAAGAGCGACAAGTATATAGTGAAGCTTGGCTTGAGAGCTCTGTCTGGCCTAGTCAACCCTGACCGGAACTCCACAGTGGTCAGTATCTCACATTACAAGTAACTAAAGTCTATGTAATGTGATAGTTGTACATATGAATAATCCTTCTTAGTCCTCTGATGAAGATTTTCACTTGTAACGTTTTAACTGTGTGTATTTTTAATCCTTAAACCCGTCAGCATTGTCCAGCATCATTAATATATCACTGACACTTTGAGATTTAATGTTTGTGTTATATCCAAAGTACAGCTGTTTTCATTATATTTATAGTGTTAGTGGTTCATTATCATACTTCTTTTAGAAAATTTTACTCCTGACTTTCTTATAATTACAGTACATTTACTATATTTCTGTATACCATACCTGTTTCACCCAACCATGTTTGGGAGATGCCTTTAGGTGGTAATGTTCTGTTGACATGACTTTTGACCTGACTTCATTAGTAAGACGGCATTCCGTCCTTCTTATTGTAAATGTGAAAAGTGAAAAGTATATGGTATTTATAAATATTTAAAATTCTAGAATTGAAATCATACATCAGCAGGGTCAATGTGTGTACTGTTGAAAGACGCTATGGTACAAACTTTTCAACTAATAATTTTAAAATAATATCTGGCATAAAAATTCTGGACTTACCATTCTCTTGTTGAATTAAATGTTGTGTCTCTGAAATTCCAAAATTTATACTTTTAATAATAATAATATCCAATTGTACGAGGCAGGTGTCTTCACAAGTACATTCTAGCCCGTTGAAATAAAATTTTGTATATAGGCCTTTATTAGAGAGAATAGAATATAGCATATACATATATTTTTATTTACAGTATGTTATTGTCTTCATATATTCAGAATGATTTTTTATCAGTTAACCATTACATACTGTATATTTTGGTTAAATACTATAGGCTGTGATTGCTAACATACATGTAACATGGCTTTAAAAAATAGTTATGCATGCTGTAAATCACAAATATTGCCCATTATATTTGTTTACATCTACGTCAAAATGTTGCTACGTGAAAATTCTTCATTCTGTAGGTAAATTATAGCTTTATAATTTTAAGGTTGGAAGTGGGGGATGTATTTCACCCCTTCCCTGACCCCAAGGCCTCTTCACCCTCTCATTGCCCCGAAGCTACGCTTATTGTGTCCATTTACAGTGAAACCCTCTTAAGAAGTTCATGCTTAAGATGTTTTCCCCCTTAATAATTTTGAATTATTTTTACAATGTGTATGTATACAATTGTAATTTAACCCTTTTAAGAAGTTTTCCCAGCTAAGAAGTTTAAATTTTTCAGTCCTTTTAGTAACTTCTTAACAGGTTTTTACTTTATCTGAAGTTGTTGAATGTTATAAATAGCTGCCAGGCAGAACTACGTACTTGAAGTTTCTAGTGGTTATGTGCAGGTGAGAATCCACGTATCAGATGAGAATGACAACACGCCATACTTTCTGTTCCCGGAGACTAACATCCAAGCAGCCAAGACAAAGTACTTTGCCGCTATCCCACAAGATTCTGCCATAGGCACATCTGTGCTGCATGTTGAGGTAAGGCTACACAGTTGCTGTTGTGACATTCTGTGTACGTGCTGTATTTGTATACAGTATTTGTCTATTTGTCACATCTTCTTATGAAAAATAACCCATGCAAAACAATAGACAAAAAATTTAAACTACGTACGTATAGTATAAAAAAATTTAGCAAGTTTTGAAAATAGCATACAGTGCTGTAATTTTTCATTATTACTCTATAACTAAGTATATATTGTGTCGTTGCGACAACGACAAAGATAGCTAATACAAGTTATGAACATTCATGCATTTAGCAAATGGTAAAAAAAGTTAAATTGGAGAAAATTACCATCAGAATTTTGTTGTTACAGCATAAACAATTCACTTAGTTTTAGTCTTAATTATTTTTCAATTTTTGGAATGTGGGAAACATGTCAGACATTCACATTGGCCAGCAGGTTTTTTCAGTGTACTCCTGTTTCTCGTGTACTTTGCAGTCTGCCAATTTTCCATTGCAGGGCATTATTTCATTTCCTTCAGGTTAGGAACACACCTATGGGCAACTAGTTAAGAAATTTGTTTGATCTTGGGTGTAATGCCGTGCCCTCTTGTACCCTACCAAACACTGTTTATTTCATTTACAAATATACAGTATATCTTTATTTTTCTCTCTTTCTTTTCTACAAATCTATTTTCGGTATAAAGTATTTACTGTATACTGTTGGTATACAATTTGTGTCGAATAATGAACCTATTGTATCTAAGTACTCAAGAAAATGGGAACGCTGTTTATACTTAAAATAGCAAAAAGTACATAGCAATCAAAATTTTCAAAACATTTACAACCACTTTGTATAACAACACATTTAAACTTATTGGAGATGTTGGGAACACATTTGTACTTCTCCTGCTTTTAAATATTAGTCATCATGTACCAATTTTTTTTTTGTAGTTGCTAACCTTGGCTAGGAATTAAGCAATACTTTTCCTTCATCTGTCTCTTATTCTTCACACCTCTCTTCTTTCATCTCTTCTCCTTCATTGTTCAATCTTTATTACTCTGTCATCCCTTCTCTTTTTCCACTCTTCCTGCACTATAGTTCCTCAACCACATTTCGTCCGTAACTTAGCTGTCCATTCCCTATTGGCTTCTTATTGGGTGCACTTACTGGGTGGTTAGTGCTGTAAGAGAGAGGTTGGCAGCAGTAAGCTGTGGTTGCAGGCGGAAGATGCAGACAGCGGAAGACTGGGGCAGGTGCAGTACAGCATCGTGCGAGGGCCGCAGAGCGCAGAGTACTTCTCCATCGACAAGAGCTCTGGCGTAGTGAAGAGCAAGCGAGCCTTGGACGATGTCCAGCCTAATATGCTGCCCTTCCGCTTCATGGTGGAGGCCCGTGATAATCCTCCCAGTCCCAACAACTCTTTGTCGGTCCAGGCACCTGTTGTGGTACGTGACTCTGCGTTGTTATGTGCAAGTGGTTGGAAATACACATCATTAGTGCCAATATACAGTAGTCTGTGCAGTGGCTAGTATACCAATACATATTACTTACTCAGTGCTGATGAAGTTACTGAATTCCGTTTTCTTACAGTGTACAATATTTAACTAGTCAATGTAAGCATCAAGTCACTTTCTAGTTTAAAACAATTTAACTGCAATTTTTTTTGTGATATTATTTGCCTGCTAAGTACTATATACAATGAAATCTTGGTATAAAGTACTTATGTTTAAAGTATTTTACACTATAAAGTACATTTACTGGAACCTCTACAGAAAGTTTTCCTATTAAATAACTATTCAGTATAAAGTATTTTCAGAATTAAGTGTAAAATTTCAAGTTCCCTACATGTCCTTTGTAAGGAAATTTCACTGTACCGGTAATGGAAATTTAATTGCAGTGCCATCATTGTTATGCCAGAGCTTTGGTGTTTTATATAGTGACAATGTTCAGTATTCTTATTACAAGTACAGTATGTGAAATTTAAACAAGCTGTGAATAAAAATTTTTTTAAAATTGTGCTGAATGAAAATTTTTTAAATGTCAAATCTCACATGATATATACTAGGTTTGAAATTCACAAGAATTTTTGCCAACATTAACATCTACAGTGATGCTGTATCTAGTAAAAAAAGATAAGACATTATAGGTAAATTTTAATTTTATGTTTGTTTGCTTTGCTATGTCTAGCCTGTGATATCTTGTACTTAGATTGTGAATGTCTACTATTATACAGTAGTAGTATTCCAATTTTGAGTGGATCAGTTAGATGTAAAAGAATTTTGCAGCGTGGTGTTAAAGATGAAATTATGCAATCAATTACAGGAGAAAAAATATTTTGATACTGTTACTAACACTTCATATCTACCTTCACAATCACACATGTTTGTGCTGCACAGGTGAACCTGATAGGGGACCAGAACAGGATGATCCTGGTAATAGAGGATGCCAGGCAGGACGCAGTGCAAGGAGAGCTGCCCAGCGTAGTGGCGGTACTGCAGGATCACTCTGGTCTGGTTGTGGGCGTGGAGCGACTGGGTGCTCGCCAGTACCAGAGCGCTAACAACACTATAGACCTGGATACCTCCGGCACAGACGTGTGGTTCTACTGCGTCGACCCAGAGACTGAACTCATTCTTGATAGGAACAGTTCCCGTGTTCAGAGGTAATCAAACAGTGGTGGTCTAATGACTGTACTAGAGCAAGAGAGAGAGAGAAACTGATTTATCATGTCTAATCACAGCATCACTTCAACTTCTATGTAAAATTTTCTTACAGCAGTTACAGTGGTGCTGAAAATATCAGTTTTATTTTCTGTATAATTTATGTTGAGTGGTGATTCATTACTTGAACAATTCTATTACAAGCAGACATTTGACTTTTTGCTTACAATAAATTGGTTTTTTTTTTTACATTTAGTGGGACATGTATACACATAATTAAATACTGTGATACCATGACAGTCAAACTAATATCCTTAATTTCAGTGAAAGTCTTCACTGTCTCCTTGTTGATCTGTTATAACATGTTCTCTTATAACATTTTTCTAGTTATAAGGCTGCTTTTATCTGGTTCCAAAAACTTTTTGATAATAGAAAATTACTCCCTTCAGTATTATAACAGGATTCCACTGTATTTCAGTAATGTGTAAATGTTGTCTTCAGTACCATCAAGTTTTGCTGCCATATTTTGTGGTTGTTACCACATCAAAGAACAGGCTCTAAAAAGGAAAGTGTTAGGGTTGTTTAAACATTTGTTGTAACGAAATGATACCAAATACGTAATCTGAACTTTCATTTTCGGTTTCAGTAAGAAAATTATTCAGTTGAAAGTCTAATGAAAAAAAATTTGTGACTTTCACGAATATTTGAGTTCTTATCAAATGTTCATATATTTTACAAACAACTTCAGCTTTTAAATGTTTGCAGGCATCTACTGTAAACTTATTTTTCCATGTTTACTTAGCAGAATGTTTCAAAAGTACTGTTACACAGTTCAACCGCTAATGGTACAACACAATGTACTAGTTGATAATGTATCCTCTGAGTAAAATAAATACACAATGAAACAATTTTCAACATTATAAAACTATCGTTTAAATTTCTTTAAAACCACAAAATTAGTTTTCATTTTCGTTTTAATTTCATGAAATTGACTGATATATTTTTCATTTTCGTTTCATTAAGCAGAAATCCACTTTCACACAACTCTAGAAATTGTTATGTTGGTGAGCATTGAAAAAAATTATAAATTTTATGTTTACTTGTAATCATCGACTAAGCTACAAATACTGTGTGTGTATTTATGTGGATGTGTATACTGTGACGGGTCGGGCGCTGTTGCCTACACTACTGAACTATCCTGGTCATGGCACCAGAAATGTGGCGCGGCAGGATTTTCTGAAGCCTACATCGCCTTACTATTGGCCAGTAATGATCGTATAGTGGTCATTATAAGATACTTGCAGTGCTCAAGTAACGTACAACGCGTTGTCGTGACTGTTTTTATTAACTTGAAATTTCGACTTTTACATACTGAAACAGTTCAGATCACAATCATAACTTCATATGAGCCCTAAAACGTTGTCAAAGCCTGATGCTCCCGGGAGAGAACAGCTCAATTCATGGAAACTTTTAGTGAAATAGAACAATGTTCCGAAAGTTCCAACCACGCCACAACATTTAATATTTTACACACTTGTCAAAGGCATGCGCCCTCAGCTCGGCGACTAACACCCAAGAAAAACAAAATTACAAAAAAAAAATACTTTGGCAAATCCGCATGGCTGCAGTGCCACTGCGCTCCCACACAGCCCACGCACCGTTCAACACACCCATCCTCCTCCGCGATAGAACAACAAGTCGAAAATGGCCGACCCCCGCGACGCTTGTTCTCTCCCTGCAGCGCCTCTGGCGGCCACCCAGCGCACCTAGGTAAAAACGTAACAGAAAACTAAAACTAAATTAAATATAATGACAAATTACAATCTTTATACTTTTAAAGAGCCTCTGAAATGAAAATATTGCTTTGAAAAACATAATTACATTTTAATTTACAACATAATCTTTAATAAATTTAAACTGCCTGTCTTTTCATTGGCCCACGCCTGCCCACGCAAACACAGCACAGTCTCTCTCGCACACTCAACGAGCGGCCGCGATTGTGCACTCCCGTGAAAAGTAAAAGTAGTAGAATAACAGTTAAAAATCTAAATACAGCCATTCCAGGAACTGGGTTGGCACACCTGTGCCATCAAACTACACTTGCCAACAATACTCCCAGCCTGTAGTTAAAGTACAATAATAGTTCAAATGTATAAACTGCTGCAAATTATTATATTAAATTAAACTTAAAATACAAAGTAGCCTCAGCCTAAACAAACCAAATTAAATATAAAATTGGATGATTTTGGTACTGATACAGACAAAATGCCTAACAATACCTTACCAAAATCATGTCAACAATACCTTAAAATAATTAAATAGATAATAGCAAATTCAATAAATCAAACATAAGGAAATAATGAAATAAAAATAAACAGGAAATAATTAAGGCCTAAGTGGTGGGTGGACCGCCTCACATATGATGTACCATATGTTATTACTTTTTAAACAAGCTGTATTTGTGTAAGAAGTAACTTTGTGGAGTGATATAGTACATGTGTCGTGATTTGCAGGTCGGTGCTGGAGAAGTCGCAGCAGGCGCAGGTGTTTGCAGAAGTGAGCAGCATGGTGCACGCAACAGCCTCCCACATACACCCTCCTCTGGTCGTTCCGAAGCCTGTTACTGCAGTGGCAATCAGCTGGCAGGTCTTCCCGTACGCTCTCATCATCATAGCCTTCATCATCGTCGTGCTGGGCCTTGTTGGCATTATCTACATCTGCATCTCCTGGTCCAGGTGAGAGCCTCGTACTTTCTCTCCCAGCATGTAACTTCCATTGTCTGGTAATATTTGGATTTTGCACTTTAAGGCGGCGGCCTTCCCACCGGGCGGCATGCAGGGCTTCGGCTGTTACTAGATTATTAGAAAACTGCTCAACACATATGAGTATGTTTGTTTAGGAATAGTTTTAAGTAGGCATACATTACTCCTGTGTGTACCCATTTTAGGTTCTCCACTACTCATTAAAGCATATTTTTAGTGGCCGAAAATGGAAAAAAATTGGTGTTTTTGTGGTCTTTTTTAGGTATGAAAATTTTCTTGCAGAATTTTTAAGAGGTATAGATGTGTACAATAGACCTTTAATTTTAATGTTATGTCATAAAATGATAGGGTCATCGCTGAATGTCTCATAGAGGCATTTTGTGAGCGAGAAAACTGTGCGCCAGTTCAGAGACTTGTTCCTAGGGGCAAGGGAGAGGCGTGATTCGTGTGCTGCGTCGTCCTTACCACTTCCGTGCTCCTAGACCTTGAATGTGTAAAATATGTTTATCCAGGCAGCCACCTTTCGAAATAGCACTACGATGATAAAAATACCAACTTTGAAGGAAAAATTAAATGTGAACACAAGTGGTAATTGCAGAAAAAGTGTGACATCTGATTTATGAAACAACCTCAATCTGAAATTCTGTTTGAAGAAAATGGCCAGCTGAATTTTTAGATGAAGCTATAAAAATGTTCCTATTATATGTTGTATACATATCAAGATATAAAAAAACATAAATAAGCATAATTAAAATAAAACTATGTAAGTAAATTAATAAATGTTTAATTAACGTCCTATGAATTTAATTAGGTTCTGAAAATTTAGGTTTTGCATTCTTTCTTTAAAAATGATATATGTACCTTATTTTTCCAAATATAATGTGATGATTTTTTGCTGATTTTAGTGGTCCCAAGTCAACATTTGCATTATACGCGGAGTCACATTATTTTTATTGTGCAAAAGGGGACAAAAACAAGTAACCCGGGTTCTACCAAAATGCAATTTTTGCGCAACGCAGTGTGACGACGTGTAATATCAACTGACACGTCGCTTTCGGAAGGAGTAGGGGAGTGATGATACCTGACTGGGAGGGGAAGCAGTTACAGTATTTTTAGAATGTAAAGCCCTGGCGCACGTGCTTTCTGTGAATGCAGGTGCACTCTAATTGCAACAGTTAGTCTTCATCTTGGTTTGCTTGTGTACAAGTACAGTTATTACGGTAATAAAGTTTCGTGTGTACCACGATATGGGTAAAAAAAGTGTTTGTATATAACACAGAATTCAAACGAAAAGTGGTGAAACATGCGAAGGAAACTAATAATTTACAAGCAGCCCGAAAGTTTGGTATCAACGAAAGTAACATGCATCTTTGGCTGAAAGGTATAGAAAAACTGATGATTGCAGAATTGTCCCGCAAAGCTTTTAGGGGAGCTAAGCAAGGGAAGTATCCTGAACTGGAAGATGTGTTGACATTGTTTGTGCTGCGACACCGCAACAATGCGATGCCGGTGACGTCAGACATTCTTCAAACAAGGCCCATGAAATCGTTCGTGAAAAAGGAATCTACTAGTTGATGACTTTAAAACCGTCGCGCTGCTGGGTTACACACTACATGAAACGTGCCGTATTTTCTCTGAGGCGAAGAACATCTGTTAATGACTACCGGCCAATTTTAAATACAAGATGGTTACATTTCAGGCGTATGTTATAAACAAACGCAAAATAAACAACTATCTTTTGGGTCAGATTGGCAACGCAGGTCAGACCCCAATATACTTCGATATGCCGGAAAAGTACACAATAGCCAAGAACGGGGCAAAAGAAGTAAAAATACGCACTGCAGGTAACGAAAAAACACATATCATGGTAATACTTTCGTGCATAGCGGACGGACACAAGTTACCTCCCTATGCGATTTTGCGCTGCAAAAGCGTACTGAAAGAAATGTTTCCGCAGAACATTATTTGTCAGAGCGAATGAAAACGGTTGGATGAATAGGGAGCTAGTCCCTAGACTGGGTTAGGAAAGTGTGGCTCACACGACTGGAGGCTGCATTAAAGTTGAAATCAGTGTTGGTACTAGGCAGGTTTAAGGGACACACTTCAGAAGACGTAAAGAAGGAACTGAAAAACAACGACTGTGACATCGTTATCATCCCTGGGGGCATGACATCGCAGCTCCAACCCCTTGACGACAGTGTCAACAAGTCTTTTAAATCCAATTTGAAAACTGCATACACCAACTGGCGTGCCACAACAGACCACTTGCTGACCAACACTGGGAAACTTAAAAAACCATTGACTTCTCAGTTAGTTGCATGGGTAAAGGCAGCATGGGATACAGTAGATAATGCCGTAATCCAAAGGGCATTTATAAAATGCTGTATCTCAATTGCTATGGACGGCTCTGAAGATTACTTTAGTGGTGCGTCTGACACTGAGGCAGGGAGTAGTGGCAGTTCTGAAAGTGGTTCCGATAGTGGCGAATGACAGTCAACTGCATGATAATTGGAACTGATGAATGACAGTTTTGATTTGCTTTCATAAAATATACTGTGTGGCTTGTATTTGTTAACCAGAGTATGTCCATTTGTTTAGTTTTTTTAAATTGTAGAATTCCTTTGTTTTTATTATTGAAGCATTTGTTTTGTGTTTTTTTTTAAATACTAAAGTATTAATTTGTTTGAACTTGTATTTTAAACAGGGACTTGCTGATTCAGAAATACCGTTTATTTGATTTTAAGTTAATACTGTATATAATTTTTTATCCCTTGTGTATGAATAACAAATCTGAACAAGTTGAAATATTTTAATCTGGTTAAAATAAAATCTATTAGCCTTGACTTTCCGTTAACTTTACGAGAAATGAAATGAAAGATCTAAAGTCACCCTAATTTTGCTACCCAAAATTTTCGCAGAGAGCATAATTGTCATGGAAGTTTAAGGTAATTATTTCATTAGTGAAAAGTTTGTTTAAAATAAATTCAAAATTGTTTGTAGTTAAACTGTTGGGAAATTTTTTTGTTATTGATTTATGTTCATTAAAATATTAATCACCAATTGATAGAACCTACAGAGCATGGCATTACCTAATAGACTACACGCAACGCAACATACATGCTTCCATTATACCATGTTGACATACTGTACGTAGGTACAGTACATACAAAGCCAGTCCTGACATCAACTAAGTAGACGTGGGTGGGAGAGCAGGTGGGCAGCTAGTGTAGCGTAGGTCTGGCAACGGTGGCAGCGAGCTACCTTGCAATAACATTGACATTACAGTGTCTGCATTCCAACCACCCCCCTTCACCGCTAATGGTCTGCATCATTCCCTCCCTCTTCTGCTTTTCGCCTACCCCTCCCCCATCACTTGCCCACGTGTCTGTTCTAGAATCCTTCAGCTTTTCTGGCTGCCTGTCTATCCGCATGGCCCGAGCCTCGGCACACAGCATTCGCTGTATCACATTATACGGCCATGCAATTTTATTTTCCAGTTTGAGGGTTTCAAAATAGTCATTCACACTATATGCGATGTCACATTATATGTGGAAAAATACTGTACTGTAGTGTTATAATAAAAATGCAAACTATTAAAATGTAAAGTATAATCACAGACTGTTTTTGTACCTTTTTGTAACAAAATTTGTCATTTATTTTTATCTAAAAAGGTTAGCCAAATAAGTGTTCCCAACCGTGATCAGAACCGCAGTTAACATGTGACGTATTTCTTGCAGGTACAAGGCATACAAAGACAGAATGCAGCGTATGTACGTGGTTCCTCGCTACGACCCTGTCTTTGTGGAGCCCAACCTGAAGGAGTATGAGACGCAGGTCAGTTAACATTTCTCACAAGCCACAGGTCTGCCAATGAAACCTTTTCTATTACATACTTTTTCAACTTAAATGGCTTTCTGGGAAGTTAAAAGTAAAATAAATTTTCAAAATTGTTACCGTTGGTAGCTGTAAGAGTAAGAATAAACACAAGTAACCCTTATCGAAAACATCCTACTTAAATAGTTGGTATGATTTCTTTATTCAGTGCTGCTACATACAAAACAAATATTCCTGAGTAAATGTCCCAAGTTTTTCTGCTGACTCAGGTTACACCATAGATGGTACTTATTTTTTGACGTCAAACAACATTATGTTGTGGAGATACAAACATTGTTTGTGTACAGTTTGAAACGCGGACGACAAAAGTAGGAATACTTTTTTTTATTGTGGAAGTACGAGCGCATTGTTTTCAGTGCCAGCTTCCTTGGACATTGAGCAATGGTATTCTGTGTTTTCGCAGTTATGAGGCTGGCAGAAGAACTAAGGTGAAGTGAAAGAATCAGATTTTAATGCTGTTGGAGGATTTTATATTTATTCCAGGAGTGTGGTGGTTCTTGCTTGGATTTCTGACATGTTGTTGGCCGAGTTCTCTGTACAGTTTGTTTAATGTAGACAGAAGCAAAAGCTTACCTTTTTCTAGGAAACGATATGTGCTGCACTTTATTTCTTCGGAATAGCAACTTTGTTCCTAGTTATTATGCTTGTATGGTGTCCTGTTGTTGATGGTGAGGCCAATACAGACGTAGGATTGTGCAGTACATTGTGCATTACAGTGTACTAGTAACTGGTATTTTAAATTTTCTTTTCCTGCCAGGTGGGTGAAGATAATTATTTCGCTACGGAAGGAAGTGAAAAGCTAGTGATTCCAATATTTTCTGTAGCTTTATGTTTCAGTTTTTGCCATACTAGTTTGTTGTGAAGGTTAGGTGTTAGTTTGAAAACTATTTTCAGTGGTTTTTCAAGAAAGTTTATCGTATGAATGTCAATGCCTTTTTGACACGTGACACCCAAGGGAACATCAGAGTGGTTGACCTTAGTATGTTTTTACTGTTTTAAATTTCTTACTCTAGATTTCTTTAAGAAGGGCCTAAGGTAGCCTCAGTCCAGAACAACCTGGGCTATTTTGTCAGACAGTTTGTTAAGGGCGCTGTATATAGGCGTGGTTGGTAAGGCTGTAAGGTGGAGATTCTATTCATGTTAAATTGATGATAGCTCGCAAAGTGGAGGCGTTGGAGGTTGCTGGTGGGTTTGTTGCGACCAGCAGTTTGGATTGTAACACTACGAAGGATTAATTCCTTTCTCAACTCGAAATATTGCATATGATTTGTAGTTTTTCCAGGGGCCATATGTGTTTAGGTTGTTATGGGAGACTTCTGTAGGCATCCATGTCAGAAACATATAATCTTAGAAATACATCCAGCAGGAGGTTGGGTAGGTTACCCGTTACTGTTTCTAACCCATGCCCTAATTAGCTCTATTCTTTAGTACCTCTGTCTCTGACCATTCCACTAAGTTATTTTATTGTTATCTGTTAAGATTACCTTACCATGCTTGTACCATCTTATAGTAGAATATGTAACACAGAACCTCATTCTATGGTTTGCATTGCTGCTTTTGCTTGCACCTGGTAATATAGTAGAACCCCAATTTGACGAAATGTCACGGTTTTTGAAAATCTTGTCATTAAATTGATATTTCATAAAATCAAAGTTCGTTAAATAGGGAATCCCGGGTTATACTTCCCAGAAGTTTTCAAGCTAAATCAATGTTACATTAAATCCAAGTTCGTAAAATTGGGGTTCGACAATCGTAGATGAACGCTTGTGAAGTTTTATGCCTGTCTATCCTGGAACAGCAAGCATTCAACAATGTGCACGTGATCTGTTGTCAGGTGCTGCAGATGAGTGTGCCGCTGGATGATAACGACAGCTACAATGACCTGCAGCTGGATTTCAGCAGTAAGAACCATGCCTTCAGCCTGGATAATGTCAGTTACATCACCAAGGAGAACAATGGTAGTGCGGGTGAGTTGGAAGTGACAGGCATCCCACGCTGGAGTTGCTAATACAGACGCCCGTGTCCTGCTGTCATAGTGACAACCATGACTGTTTTATTGCAAGTAGTTACGTAACGGAGTTACTTAAAATGTGTTTGTAATAATAGTTGTTTAAATATACTGTATACAGTATACCATAACAGTAACGAAAAATAGTCTATACTTTCGTTTTCATTCTACATAGTAAGAAAACTGATACCCTTAAGTCATAAAAAATATAAATTGTAATCTTCAGAAATAAGTACTTATCAAATGTTAGTTTAAAGTGACTTGTCTACTGAATTAGTAGGTGTTTTAATTCATGCATAGTTATGTGTCATTTTCTGGCCACTGTAATGTATTACGTACATGAGTTTTCTTGTTTGATGTATGTGTGGAAATTATAAAGAAAAAATACTAACTTCTCAAGTACATTCCAGCAGGATTAAAAAAAAAGGGGAGGGGGAGATTCTAGGTTTTTGCTTGGTGTGCCAAATTACCTTGCACTGGCCCTGCAAGACGTGTTATTTACGGTATGAGCTGCGACACTAGCAGAATTCAAAATTGTCCTTGTTGTAATGAGTAAGTTATAACTTAAGAAACTGTCTCTCTTAGGATGATATTAGGAGAAGATGTAACTGGATGTAACTGAATGTAACGAAAATCAAAACTTGAATTTTATTTGAATTACTTTGCATAGTAAAATAAATTATATTTTTTTATAAATAAATAGATTTTAAAGTAATTAACTAAACACTAAAATTTTGCTAGGGACTTCTTCCATCAGAAAGAAACAAACATATGTTAACTAGTAATACAGTATTTTGTAACCTAACTTATCGAATTAATAACCAAAAGAGTATTCCTCCCATTTGAAAAATTATACTTGGCCCAGATCTGATATTGGGAGAAGCACGATTATTTTGCATATTGATTCGAGGTCTGGTTGACTGTCAAGAATGTGTAGGTACATTACTGTCACTTCTGTCATCGGACAACAGGTGTTTTGACACACCTTCGACAATGACAAACCAGTAATAAATAAGGAAATATTTCATAGGAATATTACGCGCTACCTGCTTGTGCTGTTTGAAGCTAATGGATAATTGACTGTTGTCAGTGCATGTATAATACTGAGACGTCTAAGCTGCTGCCAGATGATTATGCGTGATGGCAATGTCTGGTATCATAAACTAGTCAGATATATAAATATGTAAATACTGTATATATCTGGCCTGTATCTGGAGCACATCTGACCAATCTATTTACGTTTAACTTTATTGCTCTCCTACATGCAAAATTAAATCTGCCCGTAGAGCAGTATGTTACTGTTGAAGTATCAGCTCTCCTATTGCCAAGAGCAGGAATCAAACATACCTCATGTTTTTATATGACTTGGCTATATTGTTCTTCTATATAATGTGCTTGTGTGTGTGTTCTAGTACATATGCTGTCATAAGTTGTTAAAATAGCTATACTATGGCGTACACAGGAAAGCTATACTATGGCGTACGCAGGATTTTTTGTTTCTAAAGAAGGGAGGGGGAATACACCACTAAACCAAGTACGTACAGTAATACAGTAAAAACCAAAATATCTTAATTAAAACACACAAGTAACTCCCATTTACATTAAATTCATTACGATAAAACAAACAATCATAGTTTACTTTATATAGTTTTACACTTTACTGAAACTACGGTTGGTAGCGGATTGTTTCGAATTTTGGGAAGATATATTCCTTTCCGGCATGAGCCCCTGTGTGTAGATATTAAAACAATAATAATTTTGCTAGGGTTGACTTTTAATAACAAAATGAATATAAAAATTATTTTTAAGTTTTTTGAACCTGAAGGGAAAATTAAAAATTCTTTTAGGTATATGGTTTTATCATAACAAAGTACATTTAGTTTCAACGTAAAATTTAGTTGCAATAACACATGTACTTCATTGACATTAAGTCATTTCAATTATTTACCCTCTGTATTAAAAACCAGTACTTTCTGGTATTTAGTACATTTAAGGATAAACTAACATTTTTGTTGTTAGTTAACTAAACAGAATTTAATAAGCTCTTGGATGTTAATTTATCTTAAAATTGTTGGTTTTGTAATAGTTTACGACTATCAGTTTTCTTTCCAAAACAAAAATGACAATGCTAATTTTTACCTACAAATTTTTTAATAGCTGTAGAAGCTTGTCTTGCAGTGAGTTATCTATTGTATGTTGTACAGAGAAATTAGTACATTGTTATACACATCCAGTGGAATAATTGGAAGGAAAATTACATACTACAGCTAAGGCAGTTCAGTTTTAATATTACATGAACCAAAAAAAAATTTCCTACAGAAGTTTGTAAGTTTATAAACAGTGCCTTTCAAACCTGTTGTAAAGTATGAAATTGCCAGTTAATTACTACAATATGAAGTATAGGTCATTCGGAATAAAGTGAGCACTAAAGATTTCACCTTTGAAAAAAAAATCACTAGCCGTTACTGCATATACGCCACCATCAACAAGAGTTACTTTACTGCTTGTATGGTTGGTAGCGATTCATCGCATGTAGTTCCGTGTATTTTCCTATTTGAATACAACATTAGTGAAAGAACGTATGGTGAAATCGACCTTTCTGTATTTAATATACTTCAAAATATTTACTTATGATCTTATTGACAGTCATACTTACAGTATAATTAGACTCAATTGGCGCGAGAATAATGTGACGCTATCGCCGACCTCGAGTCATTTTGGTCGTTACAGCTTGCTCCGCATTTCAGACAGTTCAAAATTCTACCAACAGGTGGCATCAGAGTTAGGTTCCCAGCGTTTTTTCGTCGCTCGCCAAGTTGCATCATTTGCGTGTGTTTGTCCGTTGTGCGTGTATACACATTCAAAAGTATTGGAAATTACTTTGAGTGTCATTGCCGAATTATGTGAAACAATCGGTAATCTGTAAATTATGTTTTACGTTTTCCAACCTAGAAGCAACATCCTTTTTATTTCACATGTTAAGAAAATATGTTATTTATTGTTTCTGAAGTGTGTCGTCGTTATTCGTGGCAGTAGAAGTGAACGAAACTTGAATTATTGAATTGCATGTGTCATGTGTGTTTTTAGTGGCGGTTTTGAGTTAAAATTCAAATAAATATGCCCTCATTTACGAGATTCGTAACGGCAATAGTGCGTGTTGTTTTAATTAGTCGATGGATAGAAACCAGTGGTATAAGACGTTATTTTGCAGGTATTTATAACTAAGATTACTTTTTTTTATATGTTATATTCAGGCCCCGTGCATTTAATGAGTAGATATTGTAGCTAAAATTTATCAGAGCAGTTTAATGTAGTTGTAAACATTGCACGACCCTATGTAAATAAAAGCATGTGGTATTATTTGTGTTTACATTCGGCGGAAAGATATAAACTGGCAGGAAATATAAATTAATCAGGGCTTTTTTGAGTGTTCACTTTATTCCGAATCACCTATAAATTGACTAAGGATGCTTGTATACAAATTTGTGCAACTTTGAAAAGATGTACAATGCTTGTGGTTCCGTTGTGGAATGCAATGAATGGTGCACCACTGTTGTATGTAGCTCTGCCTGTGTAAACACATGTTTACAAGTGTGTATGTCGTGCAGGTCAGCAGAGCCCAGTGAGCTCTGATGCAGCGACCACTGCGAGAGCGTCCAGTGTCACGGGAGGAATGGACTCTGCACGTAACAACGACCTCATGAGACTCGACTCTCCAGTCACCAACCCAGTCTACCAGAGGTGAGGCTTGTCACACGACTTGGCTTCTACACATGGCTACAAAGGCAGTGTAGTCACATGGCGATAAGTCGAACAAGGGACGTAGCCAGAGGGAAGGGAGTCCATGGGGTCCAGACCCCCCTCCTTCCCTTATATTGTGGAAACTGCTTAAATATCACCATTTCGCACCTTGAAAGTCAACATTTTCCTGGAAAGGGGGGGGGGGGGCGTTAAAGCTACAACTCTATAACATCTTCCCATATGATGATTTTTTGACAGGTCGAAAAAAGTAGGTTTATGTAAACAAAACCATTATTTATCCTTCCACCACCATGTGCTTTCCAGTGGACGATCAAAACATGTCAACAGTTAAGGTATATGATTGCAATAAGATCCAAAATGTTTTTTTTTTTTTTAATAGATCTTGGACAAGTAATTTTTTTCAATACTGGCTGCACATTAATCTTACTAGGGTTAGGTGGGCAATGTTTATTGAAAATTATATCATAGTATTACTGTCATGAATAGCGTACTCTACAGATGTTAAGTTAATATAATAATTCAAGATTTAATATTATCTGTCATATATTTTCCTAGGTATAATCAAAATTGTTGTAGCATTTAAGGGCATTACAAAAAATAAACAAATATGTATCTGTAACTTGTACAGTAATTGTTACTTCTGTTTTAAACTAAAATAAAATAATACATACAAGCATTATTACTATTATATTATATTTCAAGTTTCAAGTAGTAGACGATCCAAAAATATTAACTTTTGTGGTAGGGACTACCTTCGAAATTTAAACATTTTTAATATATAAAAACTTGTAAAGATATTTCTTGTAGGCTGTATAACAAAAATTTGGACTCTCACTACTTAAATGGAAATAATACATCAACAGAAAGCGTAAGTAATAAAGATGGATAGGCCTGTTTGCCCAGATCAGCTTAAAATCCAACTTGGTAATACAGATAAATCATTAAACAATTTAATACCTGGGAAATACGTAGGCCTAAGACATCTGTACTTTTCTTTTGGTAATACTGCATGTAGGCCTACATTTTTGCAGCTGACAGGCACAAAATCTCATACTAAACGGTACCATTTACTTGCTAGAAAATAAATTAAACATGAACTTTTTCGTACAAAAATATATTATTCAGTCAAGGACTTTAAAAAAGTCTATTTGTTTATAGGAATACAACATGAACTGTGAGTATTAACCCACAAATTCTTTTAAAATACATAAATGTAGGCAACATTTTTTTTATTTACCGTAATACATTTCTTTGAATTGATAATTTGCTTCTTTCTTTGTAACTTTTTGCTAGAAATACCAAGCTGCCGGGTGGAAGTTATCAAGGCTGAAAGTTTTTCTAAATACAATCTTCCGAATCACATCTTAATATCCTGTTGTCGTTTTCAATTACCGGCCAGGGTTTTTAATCCCGACATTGCAATACATTAAATATATGCCTAGAATAATAAAGTAACACATTATGAGAATCTCAAACACACATGAATGCTGTCACTTTTCACACTCGCAAATGGCCTTCCTTTGTTTTGGATACAGGTAGACTGATAATGGTGCAGTTAATTGTAAATTAGTTATAAAATTATGCGATTTTAATACAATAAAATAATTAACTGACTAATGCTGGATACGGAGTAGTGTTATATTACGTTTCCTCCAAAATGCTTACTTATTTTTCACGTATACTGTACACTATTTTCAATGTTGGCTATGGAAGTTACCCGATTTATTGTTTAGGGCTACCACTACTGTTACATCAGGCGATACAATAACGTCCGGTTGTTTTAAATGGAATGTTATTCTGGCTTGTATTTGGCACGTGTTACAAATATTAGTCAGAGTTTCTTTATACATACATACAGTATACATTAGCGAGTTTGTTCACGTTGGTGGAAATTAAATGTGATAATATATTTCGACAGATATTCATTTTTAAAATATCTATACTTGATAAAAAAATCTGTTAACATAATATAAAGTTTGAAAAGAAAATTTTAAATAACTATAGAAGATGAACAAACCTCTCTCTCTGTCTTTTTATGACTTATTATAAAGCACAACCCCTTTGATTCTTGCAAAAGTTCAGTCTAAGTACTCCATATTATTGTACTTCAGAAAAATACATATTTATATTTTTGATGTGTTTTTAAAATCAAATTTTTTCAAAAAAATTAAGGAAAAGCAATAGAAGTATTTTATAAAAACTTATAAAATTACGTATAAGTAATAATATTAATACTGAAAATAATATTAAAATTGATGAATTATAGTAAAAAAATTTCTGAAACAAAAGTTTTTTGGGGAAAAAATGGAATACTGATCTCATGTCAATTGTTGGACCTAATGCATCACCTGTTCAGTTTCTTAACAAATTACAGTCTTGAATATGAGCTAATGTTTCTCAGTAAGGCCACCACCGACTGAAATACAGTAGTGGTAACTATATACAGTGTTAGGAGAGTATTATCACACATCTCCTTTATGGGAGTTAATTTGAGCTGTGTTGTATCTGGTTGTTAGACTGTTTTTATAATCTAAACTTTGACTACAGTCTATTCTGTAGTCACCAAATTTTGTTTTGGTAAGTATAACTGTCATAATATTTCTCAGTGGATTAAAATTGTGTACTATACTTTATAAATGGGCAAAACTTTGAGAGGCAATGGTAATTTTGCACAGTATTATAAAGCAGTGTTGGAAACAGTCTTGCAATGAGAAAAATGTTACATACTGTAAGGACAGTATTGCAATTTTGACATATTATAAAGTATGTGTACATATTTATATTTCAGTATAATTCACTAAAAAATGTTTAATCAGTGTAGTTACCTTTGTGATGTTTTCATTACAGAACAACTGTATATAATAAGTTGAAAATTTAACTTCCCACATAAACTTTTATATCTGGGTGATGACGTGGTTATTGTGTTGATTCACAGCCAGTCCTCGGACAACGACATGAGCCACCACATGAATGCGAGTGCGACCAACGAGAATGTGATGTTCAAGGAGAAAAAGGACTACTCACACCTGGGCTTTACCTACCTAGGCGACCGGTCGCCAGTCGAAACCACCACCGAGTTGTAGCGACCAAGAAGCAAGGAATGGTCAATGCTCAAAGTTCACGGTCTAGTCAGAAGAAAGGTTTGCAAGAGCTGCAACCACGAGCTAGAAGTGTAGGCACAGTAGTTACGTGTTTCGTGTCAGAGAGGCTTCCAGACTTCTGCGCCTGCTTGCACAACTGTGCCGCTGCAACTTTTTGTGCCAAGATCGAAACTACCTCTGTTCTTTGCACTTACACTTTTTTATGTTGGGCAGGCATGTACGTATTTTTCAATGCTGCAGGTCATCGTCTGTAATGTATGTGTTAGCATGTGAACATGATGAACCACTATTAACTAAGAAGAGTGGAATTAAAAATTATAAAAAATTTAGTTGTGACCTGACAACATAAGCTAATGTGCCTGGATTTGAACCTTTACCTTTATTAATAATATTACCTGTAATTGTCAATATCTTCAAGTATGCCTACTTATTTTTAATACCATGACATATAATTCTTTTAGAGGACACATTTTTTATCTTGCTTCACATTCAGCAAGTGTGTTGTGTCAGTGCACAAAGTATAGTTTCTGTTGTAGAAAAAGATACAAAACAGGAAGATATTACTGGAAAACACCTGTATTTACTTCCAGAATTTGATAAATACGTTACCTTAATATTGTGTTCTCAGCTTTCCATAAGAATTCTTCCCATTTTATATTTTTGTTTAATTTGTAAGAAAGTTTATTTTAAATGGTGTGATTTCAAGATTTTCACGTACTATTTTTGTATTTATGTTTACGGTATATAACTTTAGTACCTTCATTGTATTTTCCATCTTGGTGTGAAAAGTTGTGAATCAGAAAATTTCAAAATGCTCATTTATTATCAGAAAGTGTATACAGACTTTGTCAACAAAGAATGCACAATTTGTGTTAACAAAGGAAAAAACTTTTTGGAAAACATACAAACATTAGTGAAGTGTGGAACAGAGTGCATGTTTTACATTGTTGCAAGCCGTGTGTGGTGTTGAATGAAATTGACTTAAAAATGTAAAAACTAGTTGTAGTAAGAGTGATACAATCAGCTTCGTCAGTGCCAACGAATCAGTGTTATCAAGTCCGTCCATTGCGTGATAGAAAAATATGTAATAACTTAAGTATGTCTGTTCACTGAAATTTTGGGCTGACATATTTTGTAATAGAAATATTTTTATAAGAGCTTTCAAGTGGAAACTGTAGCCTGGCATCAGAAAATCTCTTATTTGTGAATGTTTGTGATTTGTTACTCAACACAAGTCTGCAGGTCAGCAGCAATATTTTTGCGTCAGTTGTGTTGGGAAATGTTACTGTATTGACTCGAGCATTAGCCATTACATTTTTAGACACAAGTTCAGAGCCAATTATTTTTCATAAGTACATACAGAAGTTAAATATTTTGTCCACTTTGGCTTCTCTCACTCTCGTGTTGCAAAGTGTAGTTTTGACACAGCAGGAAGAAACCAAGTTAAAAAAATCTTTACACCATTTTGACCTCGTGATATTTGTCAATGGCTGCTGACACATTTATCAATTTCCGTAATCCTGTCGATGCATGCAACATTAAGTCACAACAGTTATATACCTGTGTTGCTTCACTTACACTCTGACAAAACAATTTCCTTGCACACCATGGCTTATCACAAAGTCACTAATAATGGAACATATAAGAGAGAAAAGGAAAAAACTAGCACAGTAATACAGTGCACCAAGCCAAAATGTTTTGTATTGGTATTTGCTGTGCAGCAAAGTATCTACATAGGTAGTACCAAGCACTTGTTTGGCTCAAGTTATGATGCAGTGGCTGATGCCCAAGCTATATATGTTATCAAATAGTCATAAAAGTCTGGAGTAATCAAATAGTGTCTGGTTATCGAAATGTGTGCATTTTGTTGCTCACATTTTATGTTGTAAATAATGTTTATAAACTGTGTTTTTAATTGTTATACATATTTTTATAAGATTTAATATGAAAGAACACACTTAATATAACTATGTACAATTGTTTAGGGCATACGAAGGTAACTGCAAAATGCAGTTAATTTTTATGGGCAAATTTTGTTGTCCGCCAAGTTTTGCCTATTTTTTAGAATTGTTTACCAGTGTATCTAGACCATATCATATGTTTCATTTGATGTAATGTCACTAATAGAGACTTTATTTTGAACTCTTGGCTGTTAACCGTTTTGTTTATTGTCATAATTGTTCAGCAACAAAAAATAATTTTATGTAAACAAATTTTTGAAATTTTATCATTACATTTTTGTTCTAAGTCTGAGCATTTTTGTACCTTGTATAATTTCCCATGTGTGTTTTGGAAGTCTGCTGCAAGACCATTTTCCCATGATTCCTCTTGTTTACTAATGAAAAACAATCTTCTGCTGAACAAACAAAATGAATACTGTTATGTAGCAGTTTTTTTACCAAAACCACAAGTTGCTCAAAACTTCAATGGATTAAAACTAATGCAAGTTAAGAAATATGCAAAAGCCTACAACATCACATCAAACATTGCTGCATTATTTTCTAAAGGAAGCAATTTTTCACTTTAAACAGCATCATTTGTTGAAAGTATAGAGGCTGTAAAAATTTTTAACACTTCATGCTTGGCGTAAGGTAAGTCTGCTAAGAGAACTACAACAATTATTATATTATGTCTGCTATTGAAGAAAGGCTCTTGCATTTGTTTGTTGGTTACACTGGTGGATGTAGAGTAGGTTCATAGGACATGAACCCTTCCTCCCTTTCCAAAAACCTCACTTTTTAATGTAGCTATCCTGTAAATTTTTGAAAACTGGAATCAAATAATAATGTATTTACTTGTGTAACTTAACACTTTTCATTGTGTTTTTCTGGGTCAAAAACAGGGGTTGCATTAATATAAGGAAGGCTTTTTGCTCTCAAAACAGAGAAGCATTTTCGTACTTCCAAGATAGCAAACCACATTTGTGCTCCCGAGACAAAGAGCCACTTTTGTGTTCCCGAAACAAGAAACTACCACTTTTGTGTTCCCAGGACAGAGAACTACCACTTTTGTGTTCACGAGACAGAGAAGTGGCACTTTTGTGCTCCCGAGACAGAGAACTGCCACTTTTGTGCTCCCGAGACAGGGATTTGCCTCTTTTGTGTTACTGAGACAGAGACTAACCACTTTTGTGCTCCCGAGACAGAGAACTGCCATTTTTGTGCTCTCGAGACAAACAACTGCCACCTTTATGCTCTCGAAACAGAAAACTACCACTTTTGTGCTCCCGAGGCAGGAATTTGCATCCTTTGTGTTCCAGAGACAGAGAAGTGTCACTTTTGTGCTCCCGAGACAGAGAACTACCACTTTTGTGTTCCAAAGACAGAGAACTGCCACTTTTGTGC
>PNEQ01002437.1:15148-25450 GCA_003012365.1 Medauroidea extradentata
CATTAGCAAAACTACTGCCCACATCAAGAATTAAAATCATTAACATAAATGTACAATATGTAACAAGATTATGACTATTCTTACATTAAAATGTTTTCTTATGGGCGCCGTCTACCCTCACGTGAGAGGCTCAAAAGCGACGGAGCAGTAAGGTCGACCTTAAAGCGCGCATCAAATACAGCGTCACGTCAACGAGCCAAGCACTGAACTAGCGTGCAAGCTTCCCGCTGAACCGTTTTTACTATGGGACTTTCAGCGACAACACTATCATTTTATCTTACGCGATGAAAAGGAAAGAGTCTCTCTAGATGTCTATAACATTCAGTATATCAGGAGATTGATTACTCTTACATAAAAATCAGCGTCAAAAGTCCCGATTCGGTCACTTTCACACTCAATAACTACTCGTTAGGAACGATAACAGTTAATGACAAAATTATATACCTGTACTAATATCCTTAAATGCTTTTCGTAGCTTAATCGCGTGACGTGTTGAATGGTTTCGAATGAAATCAGGTTTGTTAAAGATCTGCGCGCCTCTACACGATTCTAGTAGACAGCGCCCTTAAAGATGCATGTTACCTGCTGCTCGCATCAAAGGACTGCCACTTGTGATCCTTCTTCTCACAACCCATTCGCAGTCTTATACCTACTGTTCAAGATGATTATTTCCTGGGTAGGCAAACAAGTAATACTTGCGGAAAATTAATACCACGTACAATTGCTGGTCCTCTGTGTTATCCCGGCTTGGAACGGGCATCACTACTACTAAGAGAACCACAAGTTCGCAATGAGCTATGTGTGAACCACAACACAGTGCTATTAAATATTGTAATTCTAATAGCAGTTTCATGTTGTTTATCAAAGCTAAGAGTTGTGGTGTCAGAATTAACAATACTGATATGTACACAGTTGAACCAGTTTTTTACCTTTCTTAAGGGACCAGTAAGAATTGTTGTAAAATGCAGGAAAGTGCAAAAAGAAGGACCTTACTGTACAGAGTTTCAGACACAGAAGTGAAAGTTGTAATCATTATGACAACATATGTAGTCATTCCAACATCAGCTATTAAACTTTTCCCGAGGCAAACTTTTTGTGCTCCCAAAGGGGTAGCAGTGTAAATTTGTAAGAGTAGTGTAATAAAAATTAATGGAAATATTGTACAGTGTAATACAGATCTGGACTATCAATACCTGGAAAATGATTGCATTTAAACCTAAAGCAAATTGAATTAACAGCGACCATGTATGTACTGTATTTAAAAAGATGTACAATTAAGGGGCTACTCAATAACTATGTTACATTGTGATACTTTGTGTAGGCTGTGTTGTCGGGTCATTTCAGCAAGTACTTCAGCTGTGCTACTCCACAAGTTTTGCTCATTGTTGCATTGTGTTTCACCATTGACTGTGATGGCCACATTACCAGCGTTTCTTGAGATCTGAATGGCTCCAACAATCTCTTTCTGTAAAAGCCAGTCAAAGCTCGAGAAACTAGTGTTCACAAAATTTGAACTTTAACGTCAATATAATACAGCAATCCAAAATAATACATATCAGAACGTTAACATTTTAATGTCCTTCATTAACAAGCTTAGTGAGATTACTATTCTAAAGTAGCTAATAGGATGATTCTTGAGATAGTGTTTATTTTCTATATTACTAGATTTTCTCACTCTTGAGGAACTTGTACTTTCAAGTATTTAATATGACAGTACAAAACCATTTTCAGACATAGAAATAAAAATTTGCACATCGCGAGTAAATATTTCCGTTCTGTTCGGCACATTTCTAACATAGAAATTACATCTCGGAAGATTTTAATTAATTTATTAAAAAGTATTTTGCAGTGCCTTTTAGACTTAGGGAATGAACTTAACTTTTTTGCTCCTTGGAAATGCTCGCCCAATCTCATCAGTGAGCCATTCTGCGCAAGTGCGAGGAGTTGCCGTGCCACACCTTACTTGTGTTACATTTTTTTGTTTTCCACCTAACATCTTAACAGTTTCGTTGCTTTTGCAGAAACACTATGCGAAGTTGTCCACTGCACCACTGAGAAAGAACTAGCATTTCTGTGCACTCTTGAGGAGCAAAAAGGTAATGCAACCCAGACGCTCGGCGGATCTTAGACATACTTCAGGAAAAACTAAGTATAAGCAATTCAGACTACAAAAATATTACCTCAAAAATCATCGATGTAACTAGCACTTTGTAGGTACTGCAGATATACAAGTACTTACATATTATTACTTAAAATAAATTATTATAAGCAATATAATATATCATCATTTAAGTACTGCTGGCTTAATTTAGTAACTATACATTTTTACATACAAACGATACTGTCATGCAGTTCATGAACAGGGGAATTGGAGTTGCCGTTAGACATTCTTTTTACACTGAATCGCATGCATTTAAAATTACCAGCATTAAAGCTATCAAATCAAAACCACCAAAACTATTCCCAAGGAAAAAATTATCATTAAAAGTCTGCAGAAAGCTTTTAAATAAGTAATTCTTATGTACACCCGCAATACATTAACTTATTTACAGTTTTACTTATAATAATTGCAAGAGTAAAAAAAATTTTGTTACTTGTAACATAGCAGTAAACATACTGTTTTCTTTTCAAAAGCAATTATACTTAAACATATATTGACATTCTTAATTAGTAATTAGTATAAACACAGGCACCTTAAGGTTAACTTTTCATCCGAATACATCAGTAAAATTAGCTTCTTGGGCCTACCCATCCGCTTAATTTGTTTTCAATTGATAGAATTTTTCATTAACATCTTGCTTCATTCCTGTCTAAACCAATGACCAATAACAATTTATTTGTACAAATCATAAGTTCCTAACACTACTATAAATACAAGAACTTTACAATTGTTAAGTATGGTAAAACTCGCAGCAAAGTTGTTACCCTTAAGACACCCCTGAGTATACAGCTGACTTCAAGGGCCACTATACATTGCAATACAATAACAGCATTCTGAAACAAGCATTGCTAAGTATGGTACCAACTTTTTACGAGAAACAACATAAAACAGTACGTACTTAGTACAGCAATGCACGTGTTTATTCTTATATCGGACTGAAAGAGCCAGAAAGGCCAGGTTACAGCAATTTTAGCAAAATGTGAGGCATGCTAAGTTAGACTTTCAAAACAATCAAAACGGAGAATGTTCTACTAGCTGTATTCACTTTAACAGTTAATTCAATATCAATTTGTAACCAAACAGTGACTTTATTCCTTGATGTTGTAATGAAAGAAAATGTTATACACTTTAAACACATTACAACCAGCAAATAACCTAAGTGTCTGCATTACGATCAGATCCTACCGACTTCTGATGTCATATGTAGGGGGTATTTAAATGAGATTATATTGAGACACATGTGTGCCAGCTGAAGATACGTTACCATTTCAGTATTTTGCCTGCCTTAATTTTGAGCACATACAGCTGAAAAATGCAGTTTAAAGCAGTATGGCACACTACATTTTATGCTACTCGCTTGTTCAATATGTTGGCACTGGTAACATTTTCATTGAAAAATAGCAGTTTCAGTAGCTGTACAGCCAACAACGCTTTCTTTCCTTACAATTAAAGATTGTTCAACCCTGACAATGCATCTCTCTGAATATTTCGCAAAATTGTAACTTTGTACACTTTTGTACTAAAAGTGTTACTGCTAAGTTAAATTGATCCTGCTTAAAAAGAATGTGCCATCATAGCAATGTTTGTTTGGCTGCAAGACATATTATTGTTTACATACTGTTATACAGTCAATGATTATAAAAGCATTGCAATATGCATAAACAGTACATGTAAATCTGTATTTTATTTCATTTTATGATACATAACTGGCCAAAAAATTTTGGTGAATCACAGAAGAGCTTTATTTTACAACACCTCTTCTATCACGTCACCATATCTTACTACTTCCATTTATATACATCAAACAACAGTTAGCAGTCTGTGGGAAACGGTTAATTATGTACATTTTATTTTAATCTTAACTTTGGTGCAGTGTCAGTTGTTACAACATTAGTTCGCCTACGCCATGCCAAGAGAAGATTTTATTAGTAATACTTAAAAATACTTTTCCTATTCTTGCCATTCAGCAGGTTGATGTTAAACAGTCATAACGGAGCACATAATAGTGCCATACATTATACCATTGCTGCATTCACTGCTGCACTAGTTTTTCAGATAGATCACCTCACATTAAGCATTACAATTTTTTTGCAGAGCAATAACTTTACCAGAGAGCACTCTTTGTGCTATACATAGTATTGTTATTGTAGTTGCAGCATGTACTGGTGACCTTTTCTTGACTTTTGCTTGAAAGGCAGGTAAATCACTATTCCGTTCTTCACTGAAATCAATATTTATTTAACCATGAAGATGACAAAACTTTTGTTTAACCAACAAGTAGGCCTATTTATTTTCCCACGGTGGCTGCAATCTTTGAAAGCAAGATAATTCGGATCATCAAGACAGTCATTTTTTTAGACTATAGGTGAATTTAAAGTGCATAAAACACACATGAACACAAAATTGTCAGATTTTACATTGTCCCATGTTTTATTCAAGTGTTTCAAACAAGGCTCAAAATGCACCCACCTCCAACATGTGTTACACATAAGCCATCTTCGCTTATTCTTTAACTCCTTATTACCACAGTATAGGCAAATGTTAATCATATTGTCAGAATATTTTAAAACTGCTTCTAGTAACCAGCACCTCAGCTCTTCTGGTGAAAAGGGTTCGTAAAGTGACCTAAGTTTTAAAATGCAGGACACATAAAAAATAACAAACAACCCACAGCTGACACTATCATTTTGCTGTGGTATACATTCTGCAATTATTTCTTCATGCCAATTTACCACAGAAATGTGGTTGGGTGTGAATTTATTTCGATATTCCAAAAAAACGTAAGAACTTTTCAGTTACAATCCTATCTTTAACTTTTCTTAGTGAATCTAAGTGGTACAGTTCTTTTTTATGAATGTTGGCTACGAGCAAACTCCAGTGACCATTGTCAACAAAATATGGCATGATAACATACTCTTTGGTATGCATGTCACCGAAATATTTATTGTAATAATCTTCCTCCCAAAGATGTGGGTTTTCTAAGCAACCGTGGCTGGTAAAAATAGTAGTAACAAATACTGACTCATAAAATGTCTTATTCGCAATCTCCAGGCATCTCATATATACTGCTATTCCTGCATCTACTGCTGCCTGGGTAAGTCGATTGCTGTTACTGTACGACAGGTAATCAGTACTTCTGAGTGTGACCTTGTAAGTGTTTTCGAAAATACTGACAACAATGTCTTCATCAGTGCTATAATATGAAGAGTTTAGGAACAAGCCATTTTTCATTGCCTCGTCATGGGGTCTATAAAGTGAGGTATTTAGTTCTATAATTACTTCCTCTCTTGCCTTCGATGAATCCAAAATACGCTGCCGCAAAGTTTGCCTATACACATCTGCGTCAAAATCAATGTCCAAAGTTAATCCCCGCAGTAATCTTTCTACAAAAAACACAACAAACACTCCACAGTTGTAGTTATCTTTTTGTACCGGATGAATGGGTGGGTTCATAAATTTCCATCCTTCTACATCAACTGACTCATTACAAACATTGTTGCGAGCTGCTATTAATCTTAAAAATTGCCTAAATATTTTTCTTGCTCTTCGTGAAGCATAGCCAGCAGGATCAAGACACATAAATTGTTTCTGGGGGAAGTCTGCAACAATCAGTAACCAATGCGCAACCATGTTCACTGGTATTAAGCACAATGAGCTATGGCATAAACTAATATCATTTAACTCACATTCCTTTTCTAAATTGACTTCACCGTTTGCTGTAATTGCAGCAAACAAACTACTTTGTACATATACTGTGCCTTGTGGTTTGTATTTCTGCAATAACTGTGCTACACAAGCATCAAGAACGAAATTTGACAACTGTTCACCATCATTCAATGTTTCGAAATCACACTGGAGTAAATGAATGTTGTCATAGATTAGTACGGTTTTATCTTTGTCATCAACTGGTAAGGCAACTTCATAAAAATCTATCTTACTTTTATTAATCATTTCAGCCGTTTTTTTTAGGAAGGACATGTGGTGAATAGGTGTCATCGGTGGTTGTGGCTTACGGCTCCAACGTTCTTCTACTTCAGGGTCGTCTGGGTCTCTACTTTCGTCGGGTACACAAACATAGGTAAAACCTGCCTGTGAAACAGGCGGTTTCTTCTTGCCTACAATAGCCTTTCTTCTTTTTCTTTTCGATAACTCCTTCGGGATTTCATTACTCAGCGCTTTGCAAATGTCTTCTACGCGACGGCGCACGTGGTAAACGAAACGGCCAATTTTGTGCAGTGAATTTTTTGGGAAAAGGCCATGTTTCACCTGGTGAAACCATTGCTCAACACTTGCATTACTGTATCTCCTGGAAATACCGGGCAAGATACAGCTCCACATTGGTGCAAAGGCCATATACCGCCTAACAATGAAATTAGCAAATTCAGGGCTGTACAGTTTGTTCTTTTCCTTCGTGTTGGCCATACCTTGAGCAATGTTGACGCTACGTATTACGTTCTCGTACTGTGATCGAAAGAATTTTGCAAAAGGGCTGTCTATAAATACTTTTTGTTTCGGGTCAAATTCATCATTCGAAATGTCACCATTTTCCGCGGTTGGCTCTTTCGGATCTAGAGGTGGGTTGCTATTTACAGCAGCTTGACCTAGGTGATTTCTTGCCTTTAGAACATTGCTTGTGACCGTAGGCGATAGTAAGATAATCATCGAGTGTTCGAACCTTGTTGTCAACTTCTCAAGGTCAGTTGAAGCCATAAGGACACATACACGTTCCATAATGAATATCCTTTTCATGCCTTTTACTCCTGCTTTTTTAAATTAAATGATAAACGATGAACGAAATGACTGCAACATATATGCAAAGTCGTAATTGAATCTACACAACTTGCTACTCGCTTCTTGGTACAAATTTGAAAACACAGCGACAAATATCCTACAACTGACATTCCATTCAAGGCATTTAAGGCACTTTTCATTAATGCATAGCTGAAATCAATAACTACACGCTTAATCATAGGCCATTTTCGGGTCTTTTGCACAAAGTGTCTATATTTAGACATGTACATGGCTAGTGTCGTTGCGTCTTGACAAGAGGAAATGAACTCGAAAAGCGGGACAACATATTTGTTAATATTAACAACGCAGGCATAGTAGAACATTCGGCCAGTATTTTGGGGGGAACGCACTACTGAGCTTGTGGCATCTAAGTACATAACATCAATTTTGTTTTTGAATTTGTGCAGAACATTTAGCTGAAGTTTTGTGTACATCAAGCAACCTAAGGGGACACAAATCAGAGCAATATATTGATTCTCTGTGTTCGCTTCAGCCTCGTATCTTTTAACCAAATCAATGACGTCATTGGCATCCGTGTCATTCTTTGCCAAAGCCTCAGAACTAATTTTTTGAAATACACTTAGACTTTTGACGTCTTGTAGGTTTCCCTCCTGCAAAATTTTTTCGTCCATCGCTCTTAATTTTTGATAACGGTAAGTCACTGGATTAATATATTCCAAGTCCGCTCTCCACAGCGCTCTTTCCCAGCCTCGTACCTGGCTTGTCATACGCTGTTCGTGCCTATCGCGCCCGGGCGCTACCGATCGAGTTCTTACGTTTATGACTGGATACGACGATTCCGAGTATGAAAAATCTATCCTATAACATCGGTCACAATCTGTATGTGTGCAATGCATGTAGTCAAAGAAATTCGGTGAATGTTTTTTTCTCTGTAAGCCAGTAAACTTGAAAACACATCCTACGTTCAGAAGGTCTCCTAAAGCCTTGCGTAAGATTGCATGGATTTTGTTTACGGCTTCAGTTGATGGCTTTTCTACGGCAGAGAGAACCGGAAGTACATCTTTTTCTAGCCTACACTTCCCGACGAAAATGTTGTAATGATGCTTTGCCCTGCGTTTATGTCCAGTAGCCATGTCGGCTTTCGCAAAATCATTAGAAACCGATACAGTGTCATTTACCGCTAACCGACGATCGTCAACGACTGCAGGTTCAACAATTACAGAAGGCATTATTTCTGGTACGTCGCAAGCCGTTACCGCATGTTCGTCACTCATTGTTACATTCATATCATTATGACTTTCGTCTCGGTCTTTGGGGTCCTCGAGTAACTTTTGTGCAAAACATTCACTCACCGCGTCTCTTATACCATCCTTGTTCCTTTTCCACACATTACGAAAATTCTTGAAGTTCTTTACAGAACATTTCCAACCGACATCTTTGCAGACAGAGAGCCACGACTGGGTATTACGCATAAACGCATCTATTTCGGAAATACTTGTAGTATGTCGCGCCAGCGATGACGTTAATTTTGAATTTTTATCAGTGCATGGACCGTCTTTGCTGCCGTCGCGCAGTGACACAAATACATCTTTAACGTTACACCAATTGCTTTTCCATCTCAAATACAGGACTTTACTCAGTCTTTCTGAATTCCGCGGAGAAATACAGCTGGCCAATATGCCGAAAACAGACAAATGAATATCTGTTTGCAAATCCAAATCTTTAGCGCGCAATATACACAACAAACGTTCTGCAAATTCGAACGGAGTAATGTCTGTCTTACCCGGGCCCGGGTTTGACTCGATCCCTGATGCTAGCAGGGCCACAGCAATCAAGATCCAAACGCAGTAGACGCCGCGATTTAGATGGCATTGTGCATAATCCCCGTTTCCTCCAGAAGCCGACTGATGTTTACCGCATGACTGCAAGTGCAAACCTATCCTAACGCGCCAAGTTTGAGTATCAACGCCCATGTCTAATGATAATCACGTAATGGCTCAGTGAATGGAAGAGGTGTGTGTTTGGGGATTGAAACCCCTAACGCAAGTGTGATTTACACCTACAAAAAGGGTGATTAAAAATTAGAGCACTGGATACTTATATTTTAAGTAATTAATGTCACGAATGCCTGCTAAGCTGTAAATTTTAACAGATATATGTAAAATACTTAAAAGTAAAATTATATACCATGGCATCCACTCGGAAAAATATTTAAGTATGTCCTAGAATAATTACTTACCTTCTAACATCAGGGTGTCAAGCAGAATACGTACCCGTTGATGCTGATGGGAGACTGCTGACCACTTCTGAGCACGTTCCAAGCTAAACAGACCTCGAAAATACGTGTTTTGCTGGACGGACGCTAAATTTTGGCAGGCTGTCGGTGATTGGCTGTCGACCAGCCTTTAGGGCGGGGCTTTGGAAAGGTTCCGTGGTTGTGGGCCAAGAGGGTGGTACATTTTCCCGCGAAATAAAAGGTTCGCCAAATATTGTAAACCCACTTGCAGCCTTCTGCTACATCACTATGGCTGCTACAGTTTTCATTTATTTCTGACGAGCTCATCCAAATGACTATACCGGTTAGTGTTCTTTAACTGTTGTTTTAAGTCGCTGTATGAATCCTGCGTAGATCTGTCCTTTCATACAACTGCCTGTTCCAGTTTTGAAGGAAAAAAAAAAAGAAAAAAAAGAGAGTACAAACATAGAAATAACCAAATTACATTGTCAACGTTACGTTTTTTTAATTAGTTCATATATTATTATACAGTAAAAGAACCCCTCCGTACATTTGTAGTTTGGTAAAATACCTTTCATCATAGTAAATAAGAACAAGAAAACCCCCCTCCCCATGACATATACAGCGATGCCGATAGGTATACGGCGCCGCTATTGTGGAGCCTAGAGTATAGGCAATGCTCCATACGTGCGTGATCTTTTTTTTTTTTTTTGTATAAGGAGATTGGTGTTCATAACACGGCGAAATTTTCTCTTTCGTGTGAACGACAATGTAGGACGAATAGTGCCATTATGTTCTTTTAAAACACTTCGATTATTAATCGAAATCATAATCATTGGTACACAAATAATATTTCCAGATAAAAAAAAAAATAATTTTGTAAGTTTATTTGTCCCAAATATGAAATATTGTAACCATTTCTTCGTTCTATGTTTTGACACGTGATGACAATATAATACATTGGCTGGCGTAATAACTATTAGAGAAAATAATTCAGCTTCTTTTAAATAACAAAACTCATCACTAAGTGTTCTAAGGAAAAAATTTTATGTTGAACTTATCGTAATTAATGACAATGTTTCATGTGAAGATGTTAAATGCGTTTGGGCTTCGTTACCCGACGGGTTAATTTGTAACATCCTCCTGTTCCGTA
>PNEQ01002438.1:0-16050 GCA_003012365.1 Medauroidea extradentata
AGTAATTTCCAATACTTTTGAATGTGTATATACTCAAAACGGGCAAACGCACGCAAATTATGCAACCAAATATGCAACTTGGCGGCGAGAACCTAACTCTGATGCCACCTGTTGGTGGAGTTTTGAACTGTCTGAAGCACGGAGCAAGCGATAACGGCCACGTAGAGTCGAGGTCGATGATAGCGTCACATAATTCTCGTGCCAATCGAGTCTAATTATAATGTATGTATGAATGTCAATACGATCATAAGTAAATATTTTGTAGTGTATTAAATACAGACAGGTCGAGTTCGTCATATGTTCTTTCACTAATGTTGTATTCAAATAGGAAAATACACGGAACTACGTACAATAAATCGCTACCAACCATACAAGCAGTAAAGTAACTCTGGTTAGTGGTGATGTATATGCAGTAACGGCTAGTGATTTTTTTCAAAGGTTAAATCTTTAGTGCTCACTTTATTCCGAATGGCCTATATTATCCTTTTTCCTATGGGACTGTAAGCGGCGACCACATTAGGCTACTGTATTTTATTTATGGAGAGCATAGATCAAAGTTCAAAGCATACCGCTTGTTCCTATAGTTGCGTTTTTCGAATCCGGTTGTTATTTTTTACAGATACAGCACCCTGGAAAAACCATTTTTGGCCATTTTTATGGGCCCGAAAATGTACAAAGTACAAAGTATTCTTTGTGACATCATTAGTTTATAAAGTTACAAAGGTAAACTTTGTAATAATTATTGGTTTATAATGTTAAAAGGATTTTGTTTGTAAAAAAAACTTGTAGTCTACAAAAATCATAGGTTCGCCGGATATAACTTATGCAAAGATCACAACCTCAAGAAAGCATTTTTCTGGAATAAATGAATGTTAATATTAATTGCGTCATTTAAAGAAAGTAGTATTACTGAACTGTACATTGAATGTATACAAATAAATAAAGACCAAGCAGTACAGAAGTCGCAGTGGTCTAGGGGTAAGATACATAGAATCTAAGCGTGAGGAGAGTGGTTCAAAACTTAGCACCTTCTTAATGATCAACAATAATTTCATGTAAATGTCCTTTATTCCAAAGTTATTTGATAAATAAGTTCAGTGTTATTTATGAAGTACAATGATCATTTTAATTAATTTTTTTTTTCCTCATTGACAGTACAATTACAAGGCTATTCCTTGTAATTTTACAAAAATATTCTTTGTATTACAAGGACAACCATTGTAGTTTTACAAGGAATTTCAATGGCAACTGGGTTTCCTAAGATTTCCTTTGTAAAAGTACAAAAAAAAATGTTTACAGTGTACGCATTTTTTTAAAAGTCCCATAATAAAATGCCAACAACCAAACACTGCACGCCGTTTCGCGCCGCGCACATAAAGGCGATATTGTTGTAGACGCACGAGTCAATCTAGACTTTAACGCCTGTCTGTGCCCGTACCTTAGTCACAGCATATAGCGTCTATTGTAAAAGGTAAGGTGAATGAATCAACGCTAAATATTTCAATAAAAATCTACACAGGCTAGTTCTAGAAGACAACATAGAAAAAAAAATAATATGTAATATATTTTCAACTTTCTAAGGAATTATTTTTTCCAAAATGACGCATTAGTCGAGCTTAATTTATTACGTCGCAATAATAAGTATGTAATGTCGGCGTCAGAAATACAAGATACGGATTTTTCTCCTCGGAAAATTGGCAAATACTGTTATTTAGGAATGTTCTTTTTTTATCATTGTGTATTAACTTCAAGAAGCCATTCATTGTGTACCATATACTATGAGAAGAATATCCAGGTGGCGCTACGGTAGCACGTCCCAATCACATTTGCGACGTCCCGGGTTCGACTCCCGCCTCCGATCATCCTAGTCTGGTATCGGTTATACATTGTTTTCCGAAATAAATTCAGGCGAATGCTAGGTGTGGTTCTTTCACACAGCCATGGCCGATTCTACTCCCAGTTCCTGCCCTTGTTTAAGTTTGTATGTGACAGTGGTCCTCGCTATAGACAATACGCAAAGCCCATACAAAACAAAATTAAATACAAAAAACACCTCTGTCAGAGACAGCTAATTTTAACTACATTTAAGTCGTTTGCGTGAAGTCACCCGGTAAGGCCGGGATTACAATGCCTTCTCGTTCACTTTACTTTAACTTTCACGTAAGCTGGAAACACCTTGACAAACGTACTTGAATGGGTGCTATCACGATCGAGCTACTTTATACTTACGTTCACTTTACCGTAACAAAAAGCTTGTCGATGTCAAGCTTTTAAGTTAAAGTGATACGTGAAGTTACACCACGTGATCGCCTGGGCCAAAAACACTTCGGAGGAGTTGATGTCTTCTATCGTGTCATGTTATCTTTGACTATTAATTTCAAAGTTCTCTCACAGCGTTTTTCATTGGCTGCTTGCAACTTACGTGAAGGATCGTAATATGGCACCTCAATCGATTACGTATTACGCACAAGTGAAAGTTATAAAGTGGTAAGTGATACGTGGACGTGAAGTCATCGTAATTACGGTCTTAACCACGTTAGAATAAAACTTCGGCTACACTCGTTCGTTCGATGAGTCACAATCGCTACTGGTACACACAATGCTGACAATTAATATCGCTATAACAAGAATGACTCGCGTGATGGACACCAAATATGTAGACTATGGAGTAGGACAATGACGTGATTATATGTTTAGTCGAGTGGCGCTGCACGTGTGCCAATGACGGCACAGATAAGCGGTATAATAAAAGAAGACGAGAGCCACTGAAAGGCGGTGTTGGCATTGTGTTTCTCGGCAGCTGAATGCAAAGAGCTCGCCGTCTCGCAGAACACTAACATTGGCACTACTGCTATACTAACAGACTTACTTCCGCTTTCAACCGCGGGAGAATGCTGGCCCACCGGGATCGTCGTATAATACACCGCTAACGTGGTTCTCGAGATGGAAGAAATACGATCACAATAGGCGTATTTTTGGCGGTTGGATTGGCAGCATGTCTCTGGACCAGAGCATTCTCACGACTCCGATAGCACTGCAAACAGTTTGCCGCTTATTATAGTTTTTAGCTACCTGGGTAGCAAAGTGGATGACAAGGTTCGTTTGCAGGGGCAGGATGGTGATGTTCGGTAATTTCCGTTTGTGCAGGCATAGACAAATGGATTTGCAATTTAGGGAGTGAATGTAAAGTAATCCACGTTGTAGCACGCTATTTTCATACAAGCACATGAACAAATAATTATGTTTTATAACTAAAAGAATGTTCATAAGATAACATACTTGTCTCCTTTTAATGTCAAATGTTTCTCCCGGCTTAAAAATAATGGTTCCGATTTGCTTTAAAAAAACTACGTACACATAGAGGCTTAGTCTTACATATATACAACCACATGAAATTCACGCCTGACTAGGATAATTCCAGTAAAAATATTGTTCACTTTATCGCTTGCTTGTAAACGTAAATTTTCCGTCGCAAACACTTGTAACCAGCATATTGCCGATTCAACCGCGAAAATACGTCTTATGAAACAAGACGACCCCAGCGACACGCAGACATCTGCTACGAATGGCGACTATTGGCCGTATAGTCAAAAAATAAAACACACTCGGGAAAATGGTGCAAACAAGCTTTTCCACGGCGCAGAATAAACATTAAGGGGGGCGTTTACGTAAAAATTAAATTGTTTTAATAGTCTTTACATTTACGAGATATGGTTTACATACCGTGATTATTTTTAAAGGAATAAAATTTTTCTAGTTTTCATAGTTTTTGTGTAATGGCGCGATAAAGTCCAAATTTGTATGTAACGGTTTTACGCACGAAAGGAAAAACAACTGCCGTACAGAAATGAAACAATCCACAGTGAAGAACTGTGTCACGGACATGTATAAAAAACCGCATTAGAATTTTTATAATAAAAAAAGTAGAACATTGACAATGGTTCATATTAATTTCAGCAATAAAACACAAAATATATTAAATAGAATTTTTGTACGTACCTTGACTCAGCCCGTGACACTGTTCTCCAGTGGGAATTATTTCATTTCTGTAAGTCAGCTGGTTTTCCTGTCTTGTATAAAACAGTTTTATGCAAATTTGGGCTTTGACCTGCCATTAAACAAAACTATGAAATCTAGAAAATGTTCACTACTGTAAAAAAATTGTAGCAATATATGTCTATAAAATAAACCATCTCGTACAAATATAAATATTATTACGACAAATAAAATTTTGAAGGGAGCTCCTCCTTTTAAGGGCCTGTTCCCGAGTTTTTTTTTTTTTCAGACTGGTGCCAATAATTCAAATATTTTTGAACCAAAAGTTTTGAAAAAATTGAGTCAATGTGCAATCACACGATGCAAAATACTGTGGACGCGTTTTTTTTTATAAATAATGTACCATTCGCCAGCAAAAAAATAATTTCCTTCATTTTTGCTTATTTTCACGACGAAAAACGTGGTACTTTGGGTAATGAAATCTAAAAAACCATTCAGTATAATTCTACAAAAAAATTCAGCTACAAATTATAACATATAAGTGTCAAAACTGTGCAGCGAAATTTTGATATGAGTATTAGGTAGCAATAAAAACAAATATTTTCGAAATCACTGCAAAACTCCGTAACAAGGCCTTAAAATCATGCGATAATGACTGAAGCAAGGTAGATTTAGAACGAAATTAAGAAGTACAGCATATGCTCTACTTGTTAGCATGAGGTCGTGCAACTCAACTCGCAAGGCAGGAAGGGTTCTATTGGTCCTTCTACACTGGTAATTTTACTATCTTTGTACCGTCTTTGAATGATTTTTAAGAGGGGTGTATACATACTGAAGCGATTTGCTGTATGTACGCCACAGTTATATACAGGATGTTTGGTAATTATAGATACAAACGAAAGGGGTGTGTCGAGGACAATGAAACAATCAAATAATGCTGATAAACATAGGTCCGGAAAAAGACGTGCAAACATGGAAATGTTGCAACACTGGTATTTAAAAGCTTTGGTGTATGCCAGCCCTGTTGATAGTGTCCACGAACTACAGGAACGCATTGTGGATGGTTGCCACTGCATTCGGAACACACCTGGTATTTTTGAACGTGTACGGGCATCGATGCGAAGACGTGCTGAAGCCTGTCTTCACATGAACGGCGCCCATCTCGAACACTAGTTGTAATGTCTTCGTCCACATGTGCAGCATTTTGACGTTTTGATCCTCGGGAATACTGGTATTATAGCGTTCCTGTCGTAACATGTAATGTGTCATATTGGGAAAACCATTGGTTTCTGTAACTATGTTTACTAGCTTTAGGTGTTTGTTTCATCGTCCTCGACACATCCCTTTCGTTTGGACCACGACCTATGAAGGTAGAGGTCTTGACACTGAGGAATAAAATGTGACTCCTTTTTTTTGTCGCCGAGCGCTAGTCGTAATTTATTGGAAGATTTGTCTTGTTTTGTATTTGGCTTACCTTAAAATGTGAAGTTGTTATCGGAATTGCATGTATTATATAGAAGAAAAAAATGTAAATGTAATTTTGTACTGGTACACTATTTTTTTCAACTATAAAATTTAGTTTTTCAATCTTTTACATATAGACAACGATTCTAAATTTTTGTAGGGCAGGAAGTAACAGACTTTGTTGGAATATGTTTACTAAAACAATAGTACATACTTTTTCCTTCAGACGACATATATAAACAGTTCCGCACATGTCAATGCATTTATGGACACAAAACATGTATCTACTACATCAGCCTACCATATTAACATAATTTTATATAAATAATTACGAAAATTGTAACGCCGCCAGATGTAAACAAGACAAATCTTCCACCAAATGACTACTAGCGCTCGGCGACAAAAAAAGGGTCACTTTCTCTTGCTGGAGAGCATACGCAGTGTCAAGACCTCTTCCTCTTAGACCGTGGTTTGGACCTATAATCAAATATTGTACAAGGACAATATAGGAAAGTAGGATGAAAAAAAGGAGACGTGTTATTTAATTACAGTTCACACCAATATGAGTGCTGTTCCTTCTACAGTAGCACATTGCTCTATGGGTAGTTTTAGTTTTATATTTTGTTATTTTTGTATTGAAATGTAATCATGATTTTAGAATATAATTATGCTCTTTTAGTTACTAAGCTGTAGTTTAAAATATTTATAAATACATTCTAATATTATTAGCCTAAGAGAAATTTAGTCCGTAAATGTATAACAACCATAGAAAATAGAGATGTAAGAATGCAAATTTTGCTAGTGTTTCCAGTTTACGCCGTTGATAAAACGTCTCCCGTTCTAACAATGCTAAAAGGCTGTACTTTCCTATATTGTACTTTTATGATATTTGCTATAATTACCAAACAACTGTAGAAGGACTTGCTAAGCTCTAGTACATGAGCAACATAAAAAACGAAGAATCAAACCAACGAAACTAGGAATGGCTGTAGTCAACATACAAACATTCACTCAGTCTGCTGGAGTCCCTCAGATTGTTCGTGTACCTGAAGACATAGGAACAGATATCAGTTCCCGAAACATCTCATCTGTTGTCGAAGGGAGCCTACTATTATCGTCTCTGCTTTTGTCTACAAACATTTCTCTCGCTGTGTTCGTTTGTATCGTCTTCATTACCTATGTCCTTCACTGTAGCCATTTTAACGCACTTTTGTTTACTCCTTGTCTTATTTTTCATTTTAGTTTTGTTTCCACTATATATTACCTATTTCGTAATTATTTGTCCATATGTGATATTATAAAAAAAACAGTCAGGAATTTATTTTATTCGAAAGGATACACTGTTTTTAAGTTTGCTGTATAGCTGTAACTTCCACAGTTAAAATATTCTCAAATGACAAACACTATCTAAATACGCCAATCAGTCCACATCCTGTTTTCAATAATTGTACATAAAGACGGTTTGCAATAAAGTTAGCACTTTTGAAAATAATCTTGTCAATAATAATAATAATTAAAATTTATCACTTACTCTATGACCTATACATTTTTTTTGCACGGTACAATCTACAAACCTTTATTGTAACTATGGTCGTAGAAGAACAGGTCTGAACACTCACCTATCCACCAATGTATTATGCTTGACCCCTATGTTGTTTGGCTGCAGTTCACCAAGTTACCGAGAGTGTTGTGCGTCTTTGGCGCTGCAATCAGGGCGGTCGGGCTCAAACTCCGCCCACTTTTATCCAGTGTTTACATTATAAAGTAAATAAAGATTGCTGGAGACATGCTGTAGAATTGCGAGCAAAGGAAGTATTTCATAAATTCACAAAGATATACGTTTTGAAAAATTAGACCTGTTCTTCTACGGCCGTGACTGTAACTTAGGTGGCTTTGTTGACAGTAAAATATGGAAGGACACTACAATTTAACTGAAGAGAAAAAAGTAACTAGGATTTCAAAAGTGCTCACTATCCCTAACCTTCTATATGAGATATTCGTGAACGTATGACCTTTCCACACCATTTAAAAGCTTTTTATTAATTTTACATTAAAAACGATGGGACATATTTAGCATGCCCTTGGTGGTAGTGGAAGCGACTTCAAAGAGCGATTGTCACCGCCACGTAACCGCAAACACTACAGTAGGAAGTCGTTCTTATCGGACGCAACTGCCGTTTGTTCTACTTTTCAAGACAACGGGCCCGGTTTCTTATCCTTGACGTTCAAGGAACTTGTTTCTTGCTTTGAAGTTCGAACTAAGGTTTAAAACATACTTAGAAAAATCTCACGAGGACCAAGCAAAACCAACACTGTGGCACTTAACTGCGTTGAGGAGTTTTTGAAGAAACTATCAAACTAATTCCAAATATATTCACCGTAAAAAAATCACATCCCAGAAATACTGGAATGGTACTTTCAAAACGCAAGTTTGCGAGTATATATGTGAATGTGTGTATATACGTGATTTGAATAGGCCTATATACATTACTAATATCTCATAATGAGAGAGAGAGAGAGAGAGAGAGAGAGAGAGAGCAGCAGCATAAGGATGCTGCAACTCAATCTTTTATGTAACAAGATAGTTTTTATTCAGATTTATGAAAGAAAAAAAAAAAAAGAACTCAAATAGCAGAATGCTTTGAAAACATCCTAAACTCTGTGCATGGCTAATACGCACATGTGATGTAGGTTTCTTTTTAAAATTATAAACAGTAAGTCCGTAAAAAATTAAAAGACTGAATTTAGCTTAACCAACGTATATTTTTACCGATTTTGTGATACTTGGGTGCAAAGTTTTAAAAATTGTAGAGTTCAGCGCTACGAAAAAAAAAAATAGTGTATAAGTAAATACATATTAATGCTAAAACAATGTAGCGGATTTCTATATACTATAAATATTACTTCGAAAAATTAAAAAATATATTTTATGCAATGAGTACAGCTCCTTACCACACGTATAGGCGGTTCACAATAAAGCGAGCACTCTTGCAGACGATCTTGTCTAAAATAATAACTAAAAAACATTAATTATTGTGAACTCAAACATTAACTTTTGAATGCAGCACAATCTACATAATTTGATTGTTGCTGAAACTGCATTGTTTATATTACAATTTGTCAGGAAAGTATAAATTATTTGAAAGGAAGAAAGTAACTTCAGTTTCAAAAGTGCTAACTTTATCCTGAATGATCTATATCTAGTTTTGCATACGTGCTAGACACTCGGTCGTAGGGTTACCAGACACTGAGAATAACAAAGGAGGACATTCGTGTCTAAAAAGGAGGATATTTCAGTAAATAGGAGGACAGTCAAAATATTGAAAAAGAACGGGAAAAATTTTCTTAGATCCATGATTGCTGGCGTCTGTAACGACACCAAAACATGAAATACATATTAAATTTCGAATAATTGCTTCTGCTTTTGTTATATCACATGAAGTATTTCTTGCAGTTTCTGAGTCTTGAAAAATTGTCTAACTCAGGCTAGATGCAGGCTACAATCCATTGATTTGAAAGAATTTTCTCTTGGGCATTTTTCCAGACACAATGCACAAGTACGGTTTGTCGTAAACCAGCACCGCATTAACGCATAAACATTCAGTTACTTTTCTAGCATTTAAATTCAGAGGGAGCAAACTCGTTTTGTTTACACACAATCAGTTCAGCTCTGGGACCCCTTCATAAATGTAACGTCTCGTCCTATTAAAAAGCCGGACATATTTGAGCATTGGAAAATTCCGGCCGGACGCACAAAAAAAATAAAATGCACGACATGCAGGACATCTGGTAACCCTACTCTATTGCTGCAACTAGGAAAGTTATACTACTCACTAAACCGGCTTTGAAGTAAGGTAAGTGGGCTTTATTACGTCTCGTCAACAGCGAGGTCATTAGACATTGTGACACACAACTTAGGCCGGGTCTCAAATAAAGCGTGTGTACACTCACTCTCACCCACTCTTCAATCAAATTGAGACAGCCACCCTCGGATACGCCCTGCAACCTAGCGTGAGAAAAGGAAAGCTTGGAAATTAAACGAGTGCAGAAAACTCACTGTAATTGTTTTCCAGCTCCAGTTTTAGGTTATTGTTTGAATATGAAGGAAAGCAAAGATGTCTTCTCGCAGAGTGGGCGAGAGGGTGCAGCAAGGGAGCATCGTCGCTCACTCTCCCTTTCGCCCACTATCCCTTGAATTTGGGACGTCAAGAGGGTGCGAGAGAGTGCTCTCTGGGCTATTTGAGACACAGCCATAGTACAATGGTAGGAGCTGTGAGAGGAGTCGGCCATGGCCCTTTGGAACCATCACAGCATTCACCTAAAGCGTTTTCGGAAGAAAAAAAAAGGAAAACAGAAATCAGGATGTCCGGGGCCCGGAGATCGAACCAGGGTCCTTCAGAATGCGAGTACAACTAAATGGAGTGTTATCTTCATCATAGTTAAATATACCGGATGTCCCGTAAGTCCGGTCTCATTGGGCAAATAGAAATTGGTGAAATATGGAATGTTTTAATAGTGCTGTAGTGTGTAAGACAACAGCAGTGTGTTCAATTCCATGTGTCATTAAAAAAAAATACTGACATTAATGGTTGCAATGTACTTTGCACATGTCCGGTCTCATAAAGAAAGTTAAGAAAGGTGAATGTCATGAAATGTTATTGTTAATAACAACATTACTACTACATGCCGCTCCATCACGCGCCGGCCATGTTACATCATGTACAAAGCAATTTGAAACATCGCATACACGTGTGCAAAGTACATTGCGACCATCAATTTGAGCAGTTTCTGTTTTAATGACACATTCAAGTGAACACACTGCTGTTGTCTTACGCCAACACACTACTACACTATTAAAACATTCCATATTTCACCAATTTCTATTTGCACTATGAGACCGGGCTTATGGGACAGCCCGTATAACCCAATATCTGGCGTGATGTTGACGACAACATAAAACAAATGTCGGCAAAACTGAATTTTACTTCCACTTCGTTTACAATATTTTGAAAAAAAAAAAAAAAAAAAAAAAATTACTTCATACGTCAGATTTCCGAGAGTTCGTAACTCCCGCGATATAGTAAATAAAGTGCTGTGTAAAGTTTCCTTTTGCTTTTTCGATAAGGACTCTCCACGCGTGGTTTTCACAGAGGGTTATCTTTTAAATAAGAACAATTATTGTGGTGGATGATGCGTAGTTGTTCGTGAAGGTGATCTGATGTAATGAACATTCATATTTTGGAAATGCACCACTACGCTACAAAAATAATGAAAACGCGACTCACAATTTTTCAAGACATCCTAATACTATAAGAAATTTACCGCAAATTAATATTTTTAAATTATCAGACAGCGCAGGTAAACTTATTAAAATATTATGCAACATGAAAAAAACATTGGGTTTCTTTTTCGTCTAGGTGCATGCCACAGTGCTATATAATCATTGAATTTTTTTTTTCAATAACCTGAAAATTATGAACAAATGTTATTTCCATGCTCACCCCCTAAAAAAAACACTCGAAAACACCTGCTCACATACACGGAATGCCCCATACGCGTCCGGTCTTATAAGGAAACTTAAAACAGGTGAATGTACTGAAATGTTATTGTGAATAACAACATTACTGCTGCATGCCGCCCCATCCCGCAGATCATGTACAATGTGTACGAATGTTGTTGTAAAACTGATCTTTGTAACAATGTGCGAAGTACATAGCGGCCATCAGTTTGAACATTTTCTGTCGTAATGATACATTGAAGTGAACAGCACACTGCTGTTGTCTTACGCCAACACACTATATCACTATTGAACTATTCCATATTTCACCAATGTCTATTTTTACCCTATGAGACTGGACATAATAGTACTTTCGGTGTGTATACGTATGTATGTGTGTGTGTGTGTATATATATATATATATATATATATATATATGTATGTGTGTGTGTGTGTGTATATATACATGTGTGTATATATACATATATATAAATACACACATATATATGTATATATATGGATATATATGTATATATGTGTATATATGGATATATATGTATATACGTATGTATATATATGTATATATGTATGTATATATGTATACATACATATATATGTATATATACATATATATACACACACACGCGTTTCGTTCCTGTTGGTATATTTTTCTCTGGTTCGCATTCGGGAGAGAACCTGGGTTCGATATCCGCCGTTCTGATTTCTGTTTTCCATGGTTTCCCGAAATCGCTTCAGGCGAATGTTAGTACGGTTTCCTAACTAAGACCATGGCCGACTCCTCTCCCAACTCTTGTCATTGTACCAAGTTGTGAGACACCATCTATATTTACCTCGCTGTCGACGAGACGTAAAACCTACTTAACTAACGCACGCAAAACTCACTTTCTTTTTTCACTAAATTTGTTAGGTGCCCCGTTTTGCCCCCTCCTTCCCCAATTTTGGTAGAAAGAAACCTTTCCCAAAGTTTCATTGCAATCGGATGAATGGTACAAGAGTGCACAGAAGACGAACAAACAAACATTCATTTTTACATAGGCTAGTAGATAAGCATACAATATTAAAATCCTCAGCCTTGACTCAACATGTGCGTATAATGAAAATAAGGCTTACCCAGCACAGAAGGTTCCGGCGTCCAGATAACCTGTATTGGCAGTCAAAGCATGGCTCGCGGGAAACGCAACGCGAAATTCCCGACAGCGTTGCTACGCGCTGCTAAAGACGACGTACGTCTTCTGGCGAACTTCCCTCAGCTTCCAACACGTGGTCGACGATGCTGCGTTACGAAACAGTGAAGTACTCCCCTACAGGAAGTTATATGAAGTCACCAGGTTATCCTGGTCAGGGCAAAATTCCCGCCTGAGGCGAACGAACGGTAACACTAGTAGAGACTGTTCCCAAGTGTGTGTCGCGAGACCCTGAGTTGATTGTGCAGGTTTCTCGACATACCGCTGTGATCGAAGATAACCTGGTCGCGTGACAAGGTAAACCTACGTAACCCCGGTAGGTCAGTTAATATAACCACGGAGACAGCGCGCAGGTGTTGTCGGCGCGAGAGAAGGGACGTCTTCCACGCGGCCGGCGAGGCGCCACGCTAGACCGCGTCCCCGGCGCTCGTCCTGCCTTGTCGGAAGTTTACTGAAGGAGAACTCGGCAACACCGCACTTACACTATCGCTTCACGCCCCCCTCCCCCTTCTTTCCATCCTTCACAGACTTGGCCGGACGATACGGACGCCTCACCTCGTCTTTCCATCCGCCAATCAAGTAGACGACGGCGCTTTCCTTCCGTGGCGGCGCGCTTCCATAGCTTCGGAGGGACTAGCCGTGACTACCTTGCAGTGTTGCCAGATGTACCAAGAATACGGCAACGTGTACCAAGTTTCTGTTTCTTCCGGACACACGAAACACCAGATGAAACTACAAGAAAATATGTTTTTTTCTAAGAATACCGTGATTTTTTTTTACAGCACAGGAGATTTACTCTACTCTGTGCCACGACATCTGGCAACACTCGCTGGAAGCTCGCAACACAGGATCAACTCAAAGAACTTGCAGTTATTTGCTTCAATCAATTTCTACTCTCTTTCCTTCACATGGTAGCTTTGGCGCGAGTCGCGTACAGGTAAATTATTACCTTATTGTGGACATAACATAACTTTGCCATCAGGTTTTGTGATTTATTTGAGCAGTACATAATAAGGAGCTAAAAACGATCCTCTTTTGCAAGCGACTATAACATGCCGTTTACAAGCAAAAAGCGCAGAACTGATGCTGTGACAATAACACGCCTGGTATGTAGGCAAAAAGTGGTACTTACGCCAGAGTACTGCCTTGTCCATGCGCCGTGGTCTCAGGAAAATGTATCTTGTAATGTAGTTGTTTTAAAAGCATGTCACCAAATCCCGCTGAGAAAACCTTAATAATTTTAGCAGCAATACTATAAATTGGTTTTGCATCGAATGTCATTTTTTAGCATACGTATTTTATGACAATACAGCTGTTAGAAAACATCCAGTTGAATTGGAAAGCTCCTATACAATGTTTCTAGTCCGAGTGATGCCTTGATTTCAAACTTGTCTACGAGGAATGTTGTTTTCATAAATTTGAACTTTAAGAAATGAATAATGACGTGAAAATAAACCGCGTCATAATATAACTTGTTGCTGTGGGCTGACGTCAGCAAGGACCTCACACTAAGGCAACTACAAAAGGCTGTGAAGTCAGTTTCTCGTGGCTTGTACAGTATAAAACTGGGTCACTCGCTCCAAAGCGAGAAAGCACTTGTGGAACTTCGCACAAAAATCGCTCCAACAACGCAGCTATACGCGCCTGTGGATTAGGTTAGTTACAGGGAATTTTGTGAAGATGCATACTACAGAAATAGACTTATAATGATGACGATAGTGTTATTATTAATAACATAGTTTCAGGTCACTTTATTTCAACCATTGCGGGTCCCTTGCGATTTAATTTTCACATCATTAATACAACTGAGCACGATTAAAAGAGGACCCGATACTATAACGCTTTTTTTCGTGTGGTGGGCACCATATGGAACGTCTACATCTAAAGGTGTAGCTAGATTATAGGGATTTTTTTTTTTGCGGACACAGATATGTAAATGTCAACAGAACGCTTTGGGGGTTATTATGAGGTACATGGTTTAATTAATCTCCGGTGGTAAAATTCAGTTAGGTTGTCTTTTATAATAGGTAACGACATAAATAAAAACGAGCTCTGAAACGTATTTAATATTGTACTTTATACATAAGGTGTTATCTAAATATTACACATCATCACATAAATGAGCAAAAATACAATTTTCCGTTATTCATTGAACACCATCTTCGATTATTTTACGTTTCATTATAAGTGAGTAGGTTCAAATGCTACATTGCACTTCTTTAAGATTCAAAGTTGCAATTCGCGCGTGTAAACGCTTGCAAAAAAAAAGTGTAATACTCAGGTTCAGAAATTACAGTTACTACGACCAACAGAATCGTTCTGTGGTAAGGCATTGCACCAAGGGCGCAAAAGTTGCAGAAAAAGCCGACCACGCGAACAAAGCTTATATGCTCTTACAGAGACCCTGAAATTTCGCGAGTTCAACGACCAGCCGGTTAGGCTCCACTGTCTTATATACACCGTGTCCTTGTACATTGACTGCTGTTCCAATGAGTGACCAGGTGTACATCTGGCAAGATAGTGCGGGTGTCGGGGAGGGTTTTCATACAGGTTAGCTGTTGGTTATGAATCATCAATCCCGAGTTTCTGTAGCAGTGATTCAATCACGAAATTAAAATACGTGTACAAGAGTTCGAAGTCTAGCCTATTCTCAAATTAATTCACCAAATTTCCGGGTCTCTAATTATATGGTGAAAGTGGAATGTCTGTGGTTCTGAGCTTTATCAAAATGTTTCACAATTTTCCTTGCAACTGGGTAACACACAAACTGGTAACAACTACCAATAGCGGCGTTGGTAGTGAACTAACGTGCAGCTAACTGGACACTGGTACATGTAGGCGCTGCTACGTTTCAACGTCTAGGTTCTTTCAAGGAGACTTTAGCAAGGTTGGTACCCTGATGCACGTGTCCACAAATGGATAAGATTTACTTTTTATCTTCCTTGAGGTAATGCCTTGGCCCCTACTGATTTATCTCGAAGTTTTAAAATCCCGAAAGCATGCCAGCTTTAGATAATTGAATATGAGTGAGTGAGAAATTTTGGTCAGCGCTTAACATCGAGGTCTTCAGCGCTAGTGAGGGGTGACATGAGGTGAGTATGGAGCATCGCCGGAATGAAGGGGGACGGGAGATCCCCGAGAAAACCCGCCGACCAACGGCATCGTCCGGCACGATTCCCACATGCGAAAATCCTGGGACCGACCCTGCCGGGAATCGAACCCGGATCGCCTTGGTAGGAGGCGAAAGATCTGACCATTCGGCCACCGCGGCTCCTACCGACATTAAAGTTCCTTTACATACTCGAGGATGCACCATAAATAATAAAAAGTTTTTTTTTTTTTTTTTAAATTCTGAAACATTAATTTTAATAATGTTGACGGTAAGCACATAAGTGACGGTAGGGTTAAGTGAGCTTTACGTCTCGTCGGCATTCAGGTCATGAGAGACAGCGACAATCAATTGCTACAGTGGCAGGAGCTGGGAGAGAGGAGTCGGCCATGGCCTTTGCTACGGAACCATCCCATCATTCTCCTGGAGCGATTTCGGGAAACCATGGAAAACCGAAATCAGGACTGCTGGAGCCGGAGATCGAACCCGGGTCCTACCGAATGCAGGTCCAACGTAATACCGCTGCGCCACCCCGCTTGGAAAGCACATAGTGAAATCACACACTACTATACCCAGATGTGATGTATCAGATGAGAAAAAAAACACACACAAAACACACACACACATATATATATATATTTGTATATATATATATATATTTGTATATATATATATATATTTGTATATATATATATATATATATATATATATATATATATATATATATATATATATATATATATATATATATATATATATATATATATATATATATATAT
>PNEQ01002438.1:16150-40580 GCA_003012365.1 Medauroidea extradentata
AACCACAAAAAAAAAAAAAACATAACTAGTACTGCTCGCTGTTTCTGCCCAAGGCGACAGATGGGTGAGAAGTGTGCGACGGCGGGAGTGCTGGACAGAGCGCGGACTTATTATTATTTGTTTTAAGGCCATGCATGATTCATCATTTCTACTGATTTCACGATAGTTATTTTTTATTCCTAAACGAGAACAGACATCGAAAAACTGTTATTCAGTTTGTTAAAAATTGTTTTTACTATGCAGTATATTTTTTTCTAGACGGAAAAATTATATGGATATGGCTAATAAGTTAATTATTTGGAATTTCCTAATGTGCATAATTAGCACAAACTATTTTGTATTTTGTCTTGAAAAATTAGTTAGCACAGTATAGACAGTTTTTAAGAAAACTGTGCAACAGTTTTTCGATATCTACTCTCGTTTAGGATACAAAAAATTATCGCAAAAGTAATTGTCTCAATGTGGAATACCTAAAATACTGCATCGTAAGTGAGAATCTGGTATATCCGAAATTTGGAAACTAAGTAAGATATTTATCAATTCGCCTTTTGGTTACAGCACTAATATGAAAAATATTGCGTGAATAGTGAATGGCAGACTAGATTAAATACCAATAGGTTTAATACTGTACATAGTAATGTTTACAAGACTGTACACACACAAAGAAATTTTATTTAGTACGTCATCCATTCTCAGCCAAGCCTGGCTACACCATACACAGCGTCACTGATATCGCAAATGCAAGCAGTATAGTACCGCACTAGGCGATACATCTCTAGTAATGTCGTACAACGCGATAAATTGCAAGTATTACCATATTACGCGATACAACAACACACCGTACATGCTCTGCTGCTGTAGGGTATACAGAAACAAACGCATATTCAGCACACCATGCGATTCCTGGGCTAAATTGAAGAAGAAAAAGTTAAGCGGCAAAATGTCGTACGACTACACTATACGTGCACAATGTGGCAACACTGCACGGAGAAAGTCCTCTCTTGAGCTCCACGGCCAGATATTATTACATCAAGTAAAAGTATAATCATATTTGGATTGCCCGGGATATTAACCTGCACCCATAACATGCAAGTCAGAACACTAGTAGTAAGAAAAGTATAGGCAGTTCCGAATAAAGTACGTACCTAAAAAAAAGCTAAATTTATATTTACAACCAATTTGTATATTTCCGCGAATAACGGCTAACGACGGGACATGTCTAACTTCTCTGGACACGTCACTTGATGATTGCGCGATAGATTTTTCAGTCGGTAGGAACCTATATAGTTCACCAATCATATAAACGACAAGTAAGTCGATTTGAATTTATTTCGTTTCAGTATTGCTGTATTTTAAATAGGACGAGTTAAGACAAAAAAAAACCCCCGCTTCACAGGATACTAAATTTAAAATCGCTCAGACCAGAAGAATTGCACACATTCACTTTAGAAAAAAATTGATAAGAGCTGATGATATTTAAACGGCTGACCAGATTTCCTTGAATCACAGCTAAGGACACTCTCGATCAAGTCACTTTTCAAACAAACAAAACTAAATAAATATAGGTTCATTCGTTTAGGAGCTACGATGCCACCGACAGACACGTCAAACTTAAAACACCCCTCTTCTTGCGTCGGGGGTTAAAAATACAAGGAACTACATGAGGTAATTCACTGCCACCATACAAAGAGTTATGTAACTATTTTTAATGTTGAATTCTATGCAGTAACGGCAAGTGATATTTTCCAAAGGTTAAATCTTTAGTGCTCGCTTTATTCCGAATGACTTATAAGATATATGTGGAGAACAGTGATATCCTGCCACATTGCGCATATACAATGTCATCGTACAACATTTCCGTCTCCAATTCAGCCCAGGATTCAAGCGGTATGTTTCTATACATCCTGTATAGGCACGAAAGCTGCCAGCCTCACCTCTATAGCGTGGATCAGTCGCTACGCGACCACTGGGCGACGACGCGCCGTCGTCGAGGCGTACATTCTCGTCGTCCGTGCCAAACGCGACTGCAGGCGGCGGCTCCTTGTGTGCGTCCAATTGTTACTTCTTCCGGCGCGAGCGGCATCGTGAATCATCTCTCACGCTTCACCGGACCCGCGCCCAACAGACAACAATTAAGACGCCCCCACGAGGGCCTAGGTCGACATCTGCCCTCTGCACCGACCCCTGATATAGGATAATAACCCGTGTTCAGTCGACGTGTAACTTAACGATCCATCTCGTATATACTTTACCCTCGACGACATCTTTGACTTCTGTGCGTAGGTGTCCAGGCCGCCGAGCGGTCCGGCCGCTATCAGCTTACTCGAGTGAATGAATAAATCTTGGTCAGCACTTAACATCTAGGTCTTCAGCGTGAAACGGGAGATCCCCGAGAAAACCAGCCGACCAGCGTCATTGTCTGGCACGATTCCCACGTACGAAAATCCGGGAATCGAGCCCGTTCGTGGTAATGTGAACACTTTTCAAAATCATATTGAGTATATGTATATCAGAATTCATGTGCCAAACTTCGGGACGGGACTGTTTATGTAAAATAAGGTGTGGTTACATTGACAAACACTATTGTGCGGTGAATGCTAAGGGGTAGCTACACGACGTTGAAATACATTTGGAAAAATATTAGAAAGTATGAGATGAAGCCACCAAAATTTGCATAGAGAATCGAAGAAAATAAATCTGTGGAAATGTGGTTAACGCAACGTACCCCTTCACTATTTATGTCGGGGTTGCTCATCCTATTTGTGTAAGTAAATTTTAAATACTAAGTGGCAGTAAAACAATCTATGAATATCATTGCTTATCGTGGAAAATCAAGGGGAAAGTACCCTTTGAGTTAATTCACTCCCATAAACATTAAAAAAAATCAAAATACGAAGGCGCAGTGTAGCCCCGCGAAGGTAGGCAATTCAACGGCTTTCTAAGTAATGCTAATTGCAGCATTTAATGGTTATACATATTATATATACATACATAATTTTTTAAAGTATTTATTATGACTTTAGGGTGCGTATACACTTGCGAGTCGAGAGGTTCGTGAATCGCTCGTGAGCCGCTCGCAACACGTTCGAGTTAAAATTAGTTTCAACGAACCTCCAGCGATCCACTGGCCGGCCGAACCAACAAAGAGCCTACAACGAGCGGACGATAGTCTACTGATAGCACGGAAGGTTCGCGAGCACTGTCTAAACACACGAACCTGCAGCGAGAGCGTCCAGACTAGCGCTGCGAATCCCTTTGTGTTCATCGAAAAAACCGACTTCCTTATAATCGTCGCGTGCGGCTCGCGAGCGGTTCGTAAGAAGCTCGTATGTCGCTCGGGTCAGCGTACAAACTGGCGTGCATGCTGCTCATGAGTGGTTCGCGAACCGCTCGGCTCGCCAGTGTGTAAGCGACCTTGTACGCTGTCCCGAGCGAAATACGAGCGCCCTACGATCCGATGGAAGTCGGTTTTTTTTTTCTATGAACACAAAAGGATTCGCAGCGCAAGTGTGGACGCTCTCGCTGCAGGGTCGTGTGTTTAGACAATGCTCGCGAATCTTCCGTGCTATCAGTAGACCATCCACTCGTTTAGGCTCCTTGATGTTCCATTGTCCAGTGGATCGCTGCAGGTCTGTTGAATACAATTTTAACTCGAACACGTTGCGAGCGGCTCACGAGCGATTGACGAACCTCTCGGCTCGCAAGTGTACTGTATATGCTGTCTATAGTGGATTTTACAATTGTGCGACAGCGACAGTGCGGCAAAAGTCGCTAGCCAATCAGAGGAGAGCAAGCAGACGACAGCGATGCGAAGGGCTGCTATAGGACAAGTTCTATCGCAGCTGCGAAATTCGCATGCGAACAGGAGCGGCAAAAAAGAAGAAGAATAAAACAATATCACATTTGTAAATAAACAACGAAAGTCACGCAAAAATGAGCATTTTATGCTATAGTATGTTATTGTACCAGTCAAAAAAATTTACAATACGATCTAAAAACGTGTAACCAACATATTGACTTGGTGTGTGTGCTAATTTACGTATGTGGATAGTTTTATCACCGATTTCAAGTTGTACGAAGCAAGCAGAAGAGCTGTTAATTGAAGATGTTCGGAAACGCGAATTTCCCCTCAAAATAATTCGTACAGCAATCAAATGGAGAAATAGCCAACAATCGGGATTCATTTATTTCCTTCTCGTTACTATTTCTGACAAAAGATGGCACTAAAAGCAACAAAACGCATCGTCGCTGTCGCATTATTGTAAAATCGATTGCCGAAAAGTAGTGTGCGAAGTTCGCAGGCCGTCGCATCGTCGGTCGTCACCGCAGTGTCGCACAATTGTAAAATCCGCTTTAGACGTTAACTTTTGAATACGGCGCAATAGTTTATATTAAAAAAGTAGATGGAAACTATACATTATGAGAAACGGTAAAAAAGAAGTAGGGTTTCGAAAGTGCACACTTCATCCCTAACCACCTTTAACTGTGTCTATACTGTAAATTTCTTCAAGGCGGAACAAGGCATTTTCGTTGTCATTTTTATAAGCGAGGTAGTTCCGTCATAGGATATTCAAAGTACCTAACCAGAGAAACACACAGCATCCCTCCATCGTTATTATCACGTTATAAACGGATTAAGACCACCGCTTTAACTAAACCAGACGGGACCGCAACAGAAAAGACTCCACGACAGTTCAGTGCCTTGCTCGTAGAGGTTATGACGTGTCCGAACCACTTGCTAGAAACGCCCTTACGCTCCGGCGCATCTAAGTTTCAAACACACAAAATATCTCCAGCCATACGGCCTTGCTAGGCGGCTTACCACGTCTGAGGTCTGGAAGGACGCTATAAATAAACTCTCGCGCCGTAAGAGCCCTCCGTACATAGGCTGAGTTTGGCGTATGAGAGGAAAAAAATCTATGTAGTAAGTAAGTGTGTCGACGAACGGCGCATGCAATACAGTATTGCCTCACTGTGCAAAAGACCTTACAGCAAAAAGGTCCTTCATACACTGCTTGCAAGTTGCTTACCAAACTCCCCAGGCACCTGCAAGATGAGTGTTCAAGAAACTTCTTAAAGAATTGTTATCTTAATGCTTTTTATTCAGTCAATGAGTATTTGTATGGATGTGTAATTGTGTAGACACGTATATAAGATATTGTTCTGGGTTAGAATCTGTTTCTTCTCTTCCTTTTTTCCTTCTTTCCTTTTTGCATGTAAAGACTATGAAGAATGCTGACATGAGCTCACATATGCTCACGAACCTGAACTGACAAGATCCTGAATTTTGCTGTATTATTTTCCATTTTCAAATACATGTTTGTGTCATTTATTAATTTGATTGTATATTGCAAACATGACTTGTCCAATATCTTTGTGCAAAAATGTACACAAAAAAATTCAAGGACGCAATAACATAAAATATAAAAAAACTCAGGTGGCGTGTAATACTTTGTTATTATTCTTTTCCCAGTGGGGACATTAAGTTGTGAACAAATTATTTAATTTGTGGGTAGTATAAAGTCTAACGCTCATTCCTATCGTTGCAGTTTTTGGAATCCAGTTGTTATTTTTCTACAAACGGCAGTCTGGAAAAGCAAATTTTGGCCATTCCGAGGAGTCTGAAAATGAACGTAGCAAATTTTTATAATTTTAGCGACATAGTTTGAAGTGTGTTATTTTCGTAGACATAATAATGCACGTTAAGTAGTTTCATCAAAAAATTGTCGTAACTCGCTGCAACACATTTGAAGTGCAGGTAGGGAAATCTTAGGGGAGCGCGTGCTTCTACAAAGTATCTTCTTGCACTGTTTACACCATGATTATGGTTACAGAATGGAGTGGCAGTCCTTTGACAACCCCCATCTTGGAGGATCCATAAATATATGAAGGGTGACATTAAAACAGACTCTACTAATGGACAAGCATGAGAATGCAAGGGTAGGAGAAACGGGAAAACCCACCGGCCAAAGTCAACGTCCAACATGTTTCCACATGCGAAAAATCCAGGAGCAATACCGCCTGGGATCGAACCGGGATCACCCTAAACAAGGAAACTATAAGGACGACCATGACACCATTCTACGTCCAAGCCACTGAGTTATCAAACTGGCCTTTTTTGTTATGCTGATTTTACTTCGGAACTTCAAGTTGCAATTTTATGATTTAGTTGGGCAGTGTAACTGACACTGTCGTTTCCTTTCTAACCAGGTTACACAAGCCAAAATAAGACATATTTATGGTGATGGAATGTTCGAAAATAGCACTTAAAGCAATGGTTCTCTACTTGAAACTAACTACCACTTCGTCATTGTCTAAAACGTGTTTTTTTTTTTTGGGTTGACAAATAACAAATGGAGATCCAGCAAGGTAACGTGGTGCAACAGTAACACTTTGGACACTCATTTGGGAGGTTTCGGTTTCAATTACTGGCTCCAGTCATCAGAATTTCGGTTTCCCGTTGGTATCTCAACATAGGCCATGGCTGATTCCTATCCAAGTCCCTGTCCTTTTGTGTCAAGTTGTGTGTAAACCATCTGATATGACATCACTGTTGACAAGGCGTACAGCCTGACAAAGATAAAAGAAAAACCTTTTTAGTATCTTACTCACTAACTTTAGAAAAAAATTCTGCAAATAGTTCAAGGTTGTAGGCATATAAGTGTAAAATTAATAATTTTATATTTTCTCAAAATATTGTTAGTTTTGTAGATGTTACTACTTTTTCCTTTTTTGACACATTATTAGCATGCATGTTATTTGCAAAATGGTATGTAAAATTAAAATTTGCAAGGTTATACAGCCAAAAGAAAACCAACAGAACTGCTGAAATAAACAATTTACAGTAAATTAGATGCCAAGGGCTACGTGCTACAAGTTATTTAAAAATGTATTTTATAAAAAACCTGCAACTATCGTAAAATTAGCAATGTATTTGGTACACTAAATAACTGACACCATTTTATGTCCGTAAAATATTATGTTTTTAGGAAATATCAGCATTCCTTTTGATTACAACGATCCAAGTTTATTGCTGTGTGAACTGTCAATTCAACGCAGTGTAAATTGCTGATCAGATGTGCATATCCATTCTACGATGCGACGAGCTGCCAAGTTGCGTGATAAGAGCTGACAGTATCATGACCCTGCTCTTTCAATGACCGTGAGCAGCTGAATCAAAACCCGAGAGCACCTCATTATATACTGAATCGAGGCTATGCGTCGTGCATGTAGAGTATAAAAATATGAAAATTGCAAACGTGACGATTTTACAAGCACGTGAACGGCCTTAAGTACCATGCAGACGACCACCTTAGCAAAAAGTATTCACGGAAGAATGACACATATCCGAACTGCCTACAAGTCATCTGGACACACGTCCCTATATAGTCCATGAGACATCAAAACACTTGGCACGAAGCTCGCTCTTATGCTGTTGCCATCAAGGCCAATGTTGTCAATTTTACAAAAAAATTCCAATCATTAACTTGATCCCTGTCACATTGGTTTTATGGTTTTTCTTACAAATCAGGGAATAGACGCATTGTTTTACTTTTTTCACGCTGACAAGGCATAGTTTACTGTTCCATTCACTTTTTGGTATCCATATGGCATTGTTTCTGTTAATGTTGCAGCCTCTGTAGTCGCTCCTGTAAATAAAGCAATTTTACCTTTTCGGCTGTTTCCCGTTGCAAAATAATGAATATGTTATGGTTCCAGCAGTTACAGAAAACCGATTAAGTTTCTATCTATGCCCTGTCATGACAAAAATTTTGATACGTCGACTGGAACAGAAGTTATCGAGAAGAAACAGCTAAATCCAAGGTGGTAGGGATCAATACCCCTTAAGGAGAACACTTTAAGCTATGTCTCAAAGAACCAGGACTGTATTTGCTGTCTTACTGTTGAAAATAACAATTAAACAGACTTTTGAAATTCAGTAAACTTAACATCAAATTAAATGGCTCACCAGATTTACTACTGTCAACTCTAACTAAATGGCTATTTTACGGACTGCAACATAAAAAAAATGTTTGCAACACTGTCAAGGATATCCAGAAGAGACTGCAGAAGAAAGTGCTGATGATAAAGGTGCAAAGTGAGATACCTCGTTGCTACCTTTCAAAGAGATTTTTCAAAAACTTACCCAAAATACTTTGGGAGGCAAAACCCTGTAAATAATTATGATATGCAACTTCTCCTTAAGGGCACTACTTACCACACACTTCAAATATGTTGCAATGTGTTCATAACAACACCTTTCGTAAAAAAGTACTCCAGACATGTTTATAACACTAACGTACGAAAAGAAAACTACTCGGACAAGGATGAAATGTCATTGTTAAAGACAACACGTCCATTAAAAACACTGTTTCGAAGCCCTCCAGTATAGCTAACAACTGTCTTTTCAGACTGTCATATGACAAAAACATACTAACCAGATGTATGTGAAACTCTTCTTTGCAACTGACTTTCGACCAATAAAATTAATTGGCCATCAATTCAAAGTCTCATAGTAAAAATGTATCAGCAGGAATCTTGCATGCTATTTCAGTGCTTGGCTCGTCGTGGCGTTGTGACAATATAATTTTACTGATGGAAAGTCTGTGGCGAAGTTCAGTGCAAAGTCGGAGTTTTGAACACATCTAGTTTTGAAGAACATCAATCTGAAAATGCAGTTTTAAGCTATGCTGGAAGGCTAAGAAACATTGTTTATAATAAACATGGCCTCCTAACAATGACAATCTGTCCTCGTTCAAAGTGTGCTCTTTTCGTACATTGGTACAATGGGCACATGTGAATCAGTTTCGTAAAAAAATGTAACCCCACCACCTCATACTAGACTTTAGGAGCAAGTCACTAAACTGCCTTACATTCTTCCTCCTCACAGTGTCCCTCGAAGCGTCATTCAGTGGTGACCATTTCTATTTATGGTGTAATATTACAAATATATCAAAGGTGTCATGTACATGTAAATACCAAATTACAGGTTCTGTACCATAAAGTTCATACCTCAAAAATTTTCGGTTGCTGAATAGTATGTTTTAGAGATTACTGAAGGATATGAAATGGGTATACACACATATAAAGGTCTTTGAATAGTATTTCTAAGAAGAGTTTCTTTAAAATAAACTTCTGTCTGCTGAAGCTGTACACCTTGTTTGGCGACCACCTTTAGGGGCAATATATGACTGCTGCATTTTTCATGTTCAAGGCTGAGAAGTGCCAAAGCAGTCAGAACACTCAAAAAACTAAACACGCAAAAATTTGCTATTATTTTAGGCTCCCCTCTCCCTGCTTTTCTCATTTTATGTACATGACACTAACTAAAACTTTTGAACACTTGAAAATATTTCTTTAAATACAGTACAAGAACAGAATTCAGCAACTGTAGTTTGTTTGGCTATAAACAGCTTATGTTATTTCACAGAAACAATTCGATCAATTCATACTAAATTTGGCATTTTGATAGTTCATCAATACATTGAGTGTGTGCATCCACTAAAAAGCACAAAATGAATAATTAAAGATTTTGTCATATTTTGGGAAGTGCAACTTAAGTTTTTATTTTAGTAGGGTTTATTCTCGAGGGTTCACCATTATGGAAGGTAGCAAGATATGAATGAATAAAGATTTTTGTTATAGGTATTTCAGAACTACCAGACAGACTTTGTGCAAGTTTTAAGTTCATCACAGCTTTAATTTAAAGAAAATTTATTGTTTTAAGCCTGCTATTTTGGAAGAGAGCATGACATTATTAAATAAAATAAAATTATATCTGTACTAACTACAGTCATTCATTCTCTGTCACAAATAAAATAACTTTCACTTCTTTAGTAAAGTAACAAAAGTGAATTAATAGTGTAATCAATTTTACAATGATGATTTAACATTTTCTTTCTCAAATATTTAGTTTGCCTCTTCTCTACTCCTTTTCTTTTTGACCTCACCATTAGCCTGGACATTCTCACAAGAAACTTCAGTACAAAGGTACTTACGTCTAAGGGGATGAAAAGTTTGAATTTTTCGGCAAGTTGCGTACTTCGTTATAACAGTATAACTGTAAGTTTCTCAACACCCTTCTAACACCTTCCTTGTTACTGGTCGGGTTTCCAAACTTCTAAGAAGCACAAGAGTTCATGCAACTCAAACTTGGAAGCAAGACTGTAACTTACACAAAAATATGTGCTCAGAAGGTTTACAAGGTTTCTGAAAAACTGCTCTTGAGTTGAATGGATCAAATTAAAAATACTATTCACATAAATTTTACTGACTTGTTAAATGCATAGTCCTACCGGAGACGTAACTTAAAATTAGGCTGATTTGCAGCCAAACAGAAACTAAATATTATGCAAATTAATAGAGGACTACATTTTTTTTTGCCACAAAATTACCATTCAGTACAACAATAAATAATGAAAACAGTACTTATTTAATAAATGTCTCAATTAATTAACTAATCCTTTTAGAACACAATTTTGGACTAGATCAAACATAAACTAGAGTCAACAATGCGTGAGAAAATAATTTAAAATTTGATTACAGTAAAATTTTCAATATGGATTGCAATATAAACTCACAAAAAGTCCACTTGACAGCCAGAAAATGTCGTAGCATAAACTTTTGTTAAAATAATATTTTGTAACACCATAGGTAATTTACTAAGATGTGTACTATCAAACACATGATGTTTGAAGGAAAAAAAAAAATGCAAATATTTTCTTTTCTTTTTTTGCTGTAATATCTGATAATATATTTTAATTGTCTTGCTTGCCTTCCAGAAAATATTTATAAAAACAGTAATAACCTAAAAATGCAAACCACGTAACAATGCTAAAATCATATTTATTTAACCAAGCAAAATATTGATAATGGCATGGTCATCTTTTTTAGAGCTACGGCCAAAAAAGTTAAACCAAATAATGGGCCACCATACACAACTTTCACATTTAATATGTACTTTTCATGAGCTAAACATTTAGGTGATTTCATGTTATAATAAAAAGTTACTTTACAAAATTTTTATTTGCAACGCATTCTCAGTTATTATTACTCGAAACCACTATTTTACAATTTAAATAAGAACTATAAAAAAAAAGTTGAAGCTTAGATTTATAATATTCTCACACTACACATAAAAAACACAGAATATACATTTATACACTATTGTTGAGAAACAGAGAATTTTTATTTTTGCCAGCGTAAATAATTTTAAAACACTGCACAAATGTTTCAGCTTTTGGTGGGCCTATTCTAAAGGCAGTGACAGGTCAGCATTTGGCTCGGGGTAAAGAGCTGGCCAACCCTGGATTATGGCAATTACCATTCTCGTTTTGTTTTGTCCTGATTCAACACTCCAGTCCACCTTGGCAAGTTTATTGAATTATTTCACTCCACTCTTACTTCAGTTTGGTCTAGTCCAGGCATGTTTAAAGTTAAATTTCAAGTTTCATCCACATTAAACTGTTATTTCTATTCCAAACATAAGTACCCAAATGACTAACTTACCGACCAACTCATCAATGCGAAGCTTAAACTACTGGATGCAGTACAATGGAAAAAGGTTAAAATGTGTTTTCGAGTTCTTCTCAATAGCTTATTAAACTGACAATAATGTGGTGCACGTGTTTAGCGTCATACAATTATGGATGTAAATTCAACACATTTAATTTCTTTTTTCACTTTTATTTTTACTTAAAAAAGTAAAATAAATTAAATTAATAAAAGTAAAATAACTAAACAAAAGTACATGATTTAAAAAGTGCATAATTTAAGTAAAATTTTACAGTTTTAATGGCTATTTTGTACATGTTTGCTTGGTCACTGCATTTTTGGTTGTAAAATGACCTACGATAATCATTCCACAAAATGTACTGTAAATTTTGTCTTCCAGTGCAACAGACATTACATAATGTTAATAGAAATATTTCCCAAATATGTAGCTGTCACAATTTACTGAACTATGAAAAACCAAGTACATGCAAGTGATGTCTGCTCAGGAATAGCACTCAAAGAACGTTACACATGTTTACACCCATTTCAGTTCTTCCATTTATCTGTAAAGTTTATTTTCATATGCTAAGAATGGTGTCAATGGGATTTTTCGCGGTCCTCTTTTGGTACAGAATTTTTTAAGAGGAATAGGCAACTTTGACACTTCATTAAATGACAGGGTCACTACTGAATGTCTTATAGAGGTCAATTTTGGCAAGAAGATTGCATGAAAGTTCAGTGGCTTGCGCCCCTACAGGCTAGGGTGAGACGTGATGCGCGTGTTGTGTCGTCCTTACCACTTCCGCACTTGGAGGCCTCGAACATGCTAAATATGTTTACTCAGACAACCATCTTAACTTTGCTAACTACAGTTTAAAAAGCCACAAAACATGTAAGCAGACAGACTTTGGGATGGAAGTAGACATGTGTATCTGGTACCATAATGGATTCAATTTTACCTGATTGTAAAGTGCATCAAGATTTGATGAGGACAATACCAACTGGCAGTGTTTTAATCATTTATACAGCGTATAGTCACAAGTAACATGGGCTGGTAACCTTAATACTGTCACCACAGTCAATTGCAACTGTTTCTTTAACAGACATAGACACCTAGTTGGAATCAGTGCTCACAAAATAGTACGTACAGATACAAAGTAAAAATAAAAACCCTTGAAAATGGTTATCTTTAACTTTGGAAGTTAAAAACTCATGATGTCAAATAGTTCACCAGATTGCAGAAACACATTACACACGCAAACAACACTGGCCGTATCTGCTCAAAAAGACGATGAAACATTTATATCTGTTCTCTATTGGCTTTTTGTATTGTAACTTTCAAATTCCAGCGAAAGTCAATTAATGTTGCAGTGTTAATTTATGTACCACGGGCTCCAAACTTCATTCAACATCTTAAGTGTGATGTCAACAAGGGTTGATTAGTAACACAGTGGGAGTGTTACATCTACTGCAGAAAATGTTTCTTGCACTTTGAATCGACCAGTGATAACACTCTGATTAAGTGATATCACTAAAGCTACTTCTAAATATAAATTTACAGCGGCTTAGCAAATGCAATTACTTCTTAGTTCACTACTGACAGAATATGTGCAAGGGAGCACCATATCTTCACAATGCTTTTGAGAGAAGTTTTTTTTTATGAATTCAATCAAACTGCTAAGGTAAACTACTGGATCAATTTATCCTCTACGTACTTTCATGTACCGATATACAGCATGTACTTGGGCTGTGTGAAGCCAAAATGCTACCACTACCACCAACCGACCCAATACCAGCGTGACAATCAAAATGAGCAGTAATAAGAAGCCAACTTAAACCTCTCAAATACAAACAGAGGCATTAATTTTTGCATCTTTAAACAATGATCTTTGTACTTAAGGGTGCTGCATACCTGAAACCCATTGCATAGGGATATATATGTTAATTTTTTTTTTTTGGCATTGCTAAGCAATATCAGTTTAAGACAAAACAATTTCCTGCACTAATAAGAGCGGAATATTGCCACAGGAGTAAAAACATACCTACAATAAAAATTATGAGATGATGTTTCCAAGTGTTTCTTTATTTGTCCATAATCTTTAGGGTACCTACTAAAAAAGTTTCTAAAAGATTCTATCACAATGTTGGTTTCATATAGGTGTGGGGAAGGGGAGGGGGAAACAGTTAAATATTTTATTTACTATCCTCGCTCCTGCAAGGGCTCCCAGGTGGACAGCGCTCTTAAGAGGACATTTGCAGTGCTTCAAAAATAAAATACAAGACTTTTTGATTGAGTGCATTGGAAAGTAAGACATATTTATCATCAGCATGACTTTTCAATGCCACTGGACTGGATTTTACACTGCAAAACAAGTTAAGAAAAGTGTCACCCAAAGACAAGTACGAAAATTAAAATAAAATTAGCTGTATTAATCCTATGGGGAGAAAGATAGCTTAGTAATAAGTACATGGTGTAATCTTTGTATTAAGAAACTACCTGCCTTGATAACCAGGCGGATTTAGCACAGATAAGTCAGATATCTAAAATTTGCTAACTCTGAGACATTTCAAAATTACTTTTTGCATAAGAGTGACCATTTCCATTTGCTAACTTTACAATGAACGCAAAAACAGCCAAACAGATATTTTCACAATCATTTTTAATCTGGGAAATGCTATTACAGGTCACCAAACTGACAAGCAGCATTCTTTTTTAACTTCATAATTACATCTCTTATGCACAGAGGTTACAATGTATTTTATCAGAATGTTTGGTTCACCCTTATTGCTCTACTGCCATTAGGTCTCAGATGTGTAAAATATCTCTCTAGCCACACAGTTTCCCCTTAAACATAATTTGGTTAAGGGGTATGGAAAGGTATAAAGTCTAGCTGACAACCGGAATACTCAGTCGTCAATAAAATCTGAACTACTCATCAAAATTTGATCAGATTTTTTTCAGAGAAGATATTTTATCAGCAGGCGTTTATATGTATAACACTATGCGGTAGTATGCTACACTTTCAAGTAAAAAATTAAAAACAGTTTTTAGAAAATAAGGGTTTCAAAACACAAAATCTACATCGTCTGTACGTTTGATTCAACCTTTTGCATTCTGTTATATTTCTGGGTCGTTCTAGCCTTGTTTGCTCAGTAAGTCGCATGTCTACCCTTTTTGAGATTAGTTAATTTTCAGTTTGTTAAGTTCGTACAGACGGCACGTCGAGGGGTTGCATGAAATAACATTTAACTATGTTTTATGTTGATGTTTGCGCTTGGAATGGAAACTTCACCCCCTTATAATTTGCATTCGTGTAATGAATTTATAATATAGCACATACCTGAAGTCTTAAATGTTGGCTTTACTTTTTTTGAATGTAATTATAATCCTGACTCAGTGTCCAAGTTAGGCACACTATTTACAAACAAATTATTAAAAAAAAAATTCTTACTACCTTGGCATAGTTATAATTGTTTATTCTGCAGCAAAAGAGATAGATACATGGTAATGCTCCAGTCGTAAGTACAAGTACATAGTACGTGGACTTAAGACAAACGTATTCTCACTGGAAAGAGAGTCAGACCTTGACAGGACAGTGATTTTTCAAAATTGCACAAGCCACTAATGCAGTAAGTGGAAAGAAATAATAACTAGGTCTTATAGAGTTTAAAATTCTGTGGGTGTACATGTGGACATAAATAAATTACCAAAGCAATGCTTCAAATTTATCATGTCACCCAATGTACATGTTATGAGGATTTTTAAAAGCGTTACCATGCTTTGGAAACTTGAGATAAAACATTAGTTTAATGCAAATATTACAGACAGTTATTACACTAGAAATGTGCACAGGAAGAAAGATTTGTGTCCACTGCAGAAAATGTTGCAATTACAAAGGATTTAATCACAAGATTTTGAGATGATATTACTGTATGCAGTAATTATTTGAGGTGTAGGCATAACATATATTTGTTTCTAGCTACAAATTACTGACCTGGACATGATTACAAAAAATACATATGCATATACAACTACATGTTTAACATTTTCGCAACTTTAAAAACTAGGACACGTAAATAAATGCTCAGAAACGTTCGTCCAATATTCTTCAATAGGTATATTTAATGCATTACATTATTTGTTTAATTCATGTAATTGTAATACACTGACCAAACATAGTGCACAAATACTATTCAAAAGTCAAAAATTAAAAGCTGGTTATAAGTATAATACTACCAATGTTCTCTGTCAAAAATTATTATTATTATTATTATTTTTTTTTAATTCAAAGCTTTCAGTCTGATAAAAGTTTCTTAAAATGGAACATTTAAAAACAATAACAGAATCATGTTTACTTACCACTTTTTCATCGAAAAAGCCGTGGTCATCTGTCCGCTGCTGCCCAAGCAAACGATCAGTTTCAAGGTCTGTATCAGCCTCTGTTTAAAAAAGATATAACAGAATTATCTTTTTGAACTTCGATACAATCATCTATTTTAAGAGCATTAAATAAAATGCGTTTATAATTTTTCTTATTGTAGTTAATCTAAAAAAAACTGTGAGTGAGTATAAATTACATTCATGATATTGTATGTACGTATTATAAAGTTTGCCAAATTTTGGCATTTATCTTCTGGGAAAGTGTTTATCTTTAAACCAGCTCGACTTCGTGGAAAAACATGGTCTCTGAAATAGGGTTTACAGACAATTTTCTAAGAAGAGAAATGTCAAAATCAAGTACACTTATACTGTACAGACTATATGAGAGTGAAATATTTTATACACAGAACACAAGCAAATTTTACTGCTAAATTGTAAGTGAATGTAATGGAATATCACCTTCTGGAAAATACTATGTTGAAAGCACTCTCTCAATAGCACTTGTAGCAGCCACACTACACATTAATCAATTCACACTGTAAAATTATTATTTTAATTTTTACATACGCAAAGCTAAAGAAAAACGGATACTGAAACTGCATTGTATGGTTACAGTTGTTAAGTTGTAAAAATAAGAATAAAAAATTCAAAAATGGAAATGCAGAATAGAGTAGAGAAGTTTTGGATATCAATTAACAGCGATATCTCGAGTGCTTGTGAGGGTGATATGAAAAAGTATGGAATAAGGGCAGCTGATATGAGAGTACTTGAGTCCACAGTAAGATTAACATTTCCCAAACGCGAAAATTGAGAGTGATTTCACTAGGAACTAATTTGAACCGCAGTGCTGAGAGGTGAGAGGTCTGACAATCAAGGATCCTAATTTCCATTGAAAAATTTTATGAAACTAGTTTACAAAATCCCTCCTTACTTCTCCATCTGAAGAAATATGTCTCACCTTCCTCAACTCCTTCTTCGCCGGGTACTTTGCGCAGCTCCGTGTCGCCGTTTGTGACTACCCGCCTCCTGAAACCCACGAAAGGATTGTGTTATGGTTCAGTGACCTACTTTCTCTCACTTCTTCAGCAAGAAGACAATCACAAACAAAACAAAAAAAAAACAGCTATTACTGCAGTGTATATCTGCCATCAAGCTGAGTGACTTGACAAAATGCTGGTCAGTATTCTTCTTTCTTTCTCCACAACTTCTATCACACAAAAACAAATAAAGTGTCAAATTCAATAAGATCAAAATAAGCTGAGACCCACAAAAAAGTTACTGCACTTTTATCCAGCCGCATGAAGAAATTTGTACTCTCTCTTAACTCTCATTTTCGTACGCCTGCTCTCTTTCACTTCACTCTTATCATTTTCCTTCTTTTACCTGTTTTCAAGGTTTCCTTTCTTTCTCCATCCTCCTTTAAATAAACATTCTTGAGGAGTTTCCAGCACAGATATCATACTCAGTACATACTTTCTGAAGAATGGTTTACCCCACATTTTTATCAGTTCAACTTTTGTATTTCAAAAATGTTATAAACAAAAATAAATAAATACATAAAGTACGAACAATATATTGTTCAAGACTAAAATTTTAAAAGTGCATATTGACAGATGTCCTCTGTACAATCATCCAAAGTTGTTAATGGTTACACCTGTTTTCATGATGAGATATTATCCTACTTGACTACACCAGTCTAAACTCAGTAGTTGATCCAACTATGTACACTGAACAGCTGTAATTTTTTGATAGGCTCTTAAACACATAGAAGTTGAAATAGCACTATTACGTGAAATTAATACATTTTGGTCAGCGCTTAATGTCTAGGTCTTAAATGCTGGTGAGGGTGACATGAAGTGAGTATGGAGCAGCACTGAATTTTGAAGGGTAGGGAAAAAGGAGCTCCCTGAAAAAATCTACTGACCATCATCACCTTCCGGCTGTGATAATAATCTGCTAGAAAAATTGTATGAGCCGAATGTTTTGAATAACAAATTTTTTTTATAAAATATTTTAATGGGAGAAAAAAATATATAGCCAAGAGTACATCAATTCCAATTAATACTGTACACTTATTGAATCCTGCTATAACTCCATATAAACCACAACAGAAATAAACAAAATTATACGATTCAAATTTGGGAAATAATCTCATTTTTTAATCACCAATAAGGCAATAATCCAAATAGTTTATAACTGTCCATGAATACCTCCAAAATTGCCTTAAAAATGAAATAAGTTTCACGCAGCCCATATTTATGCAGAAAGTAATAGTGACAGACAGTACCTTGGCACCCAAATGGGACTATCAGTCACTTCTAGAGGCTCCTCCGTCGAGGGACTCTTGAGGGGGAGCGTCTTGGTTCTCTGCAGAGTTAGGCGGATGTCCTTGATGGCGGCCTCGACGGCATCACCATGCGGCTGGTCGATGCTCATGCTGCGGTGTGGTTGTGGGGCAGGTGGGGGAGGTGTCATCTGTGCGCTAGCTACTGGAAAAACACACAAGGCAACAATGTAAGACAAAGAGTACTTGGGTAGTGTCTTGGTCTAGACACAGGATCACATCTGAGTTCTGGCCCTCATACTATTCAGAGTATCAGTGAATATGCAAAACCAATAAATTTTCAGGATTGTGAAAAAAAAAACTGAGTCATTTGTAACAGTTGATAGTTTTGTAACAGAATTCAGTACAATGAAACTTTATCAGAAATGCTGTACTGTTTATACTGAAAATATGAATTTCTTCTAAATTCTGTTCCAAACAATGCAAAAAAAAGTGGCAGACAAAGTTTTGTATCTGAAGAGTTGAATATAACTCTTGTTGTGTTTAAGTGACCTTTGTAACATTTCGGAGCCTTGGTCAGAAAAAAATAAGAATAAGGAAGGAACTGGTTCAGGGCCTATATTGGGAACCATTATAACATTTGCTTGAAGTAATTTAGGAATGTCCTGGAGAGCCCAATATCAGACTTGCCAGACTCAAAAGTGAAGAACTGCACCCAGGTCCTCCTGGTTGTGAGTCCAGTATTTCAACACTGACCCACCACACTCGATATAATCATCATTAGTATGGCTATTTCTATAATAACCGAGTGAGGTGGCACAACAGTAACATGTTTTTGGAATCACATTTGGGAGGCACAACATTCAATTCCTGGCTCTGGTAATTTTGATTTACAGTGAAACCCTGTTAATACAAAGTTGTGTTCTTCCCCATTTAAATAATATCAGAAATTAAATGCTAACTTCAGTGTTCAATAAATAGTTCCCTTAGTCATAAAACAATGTAATATTAAATTCAGTGGTTTATGGACATCATGGTGGTGGTGTGAAAGCTTGTATTTTGGGATTCAACATCCTACAAATATATTTACAAAATGTTTTGAGTTTTTGTGAACACCTATTAAAATAAACCTCATTATTATAAACTCGAAAAATTTAGGTCCCTTCAGGTTTGTATTAATGTTTAACTGTAGATGGTTTCCCGAAATTTCTGCACGCTATTGGTGGGCTGTGGTTTATTATTCTCTTAATACCCTTACCCTTCCTACAATAATGCAGCATGGCAATAATCTTCACCAACAGATGTTGGGGCCACATTACTGTAGTGGTCAGATCACTTGCCTCATCATGATGACATGACCCTAGTGATGTTGCTGCTGACCTTTCTATATATATGGCCGTGGGCCAGCCAGTTTTCTACAGGTTGCCCCATTTCTCTTTACCTTGCATTTTGGCACTCCATACTGACTCTTCAATATCCTCATTCCTCACACTTTCTGCATCCATAGGTTGAATATCTGCAGAGCTTTGGCAAATAACCTGCTCAATGCCCAATGCGTGTGAGTGATGTCAACTTAGCATTTATAGTCTGTCTCACATAAGTATTACACATTTTGACAGTTCACTTCTGAGAAGTGAGTAACAGGATTGTGGAGACCGTGCTTTTCCAGGAAGCCAGGTACGTTTAAAGCTCTATCTTAACAATGAAACTGCCAGACATTTCTCAGAAGAGAAATATCAAAATATGGAAAAGTTACATGAGACAGGCTATAAGTAACTTTGCATTATTATAATTAGATAACACATATTTCAGGCTCACAATCTTAAACAGTGTACAAATTTATATCCCAGACCAAAATTATGACAAGCATATTACATGCTTAACTCTCACAGTCATTAAACATGTGACTACCACACTGTACCTGGCTAATAAATACCAGTTTTTTTTTTTCCCCACTACGTACAAACATTTTTGTTATACATTTTGATATTTAAATATTATCTTCTTGGGAAAGTTTTTGTTCTAGATGCTACTGTGCTCTAACCTAAGAAACTAGCTTTAAAATTACATACTAAATATTAAAATATGCCCTCAATGTATACCAGCCAAACTATTGATTTCAGAGGTATAGTTTATTAACGAAAAATGTTTCTATAGTGGTTACAAGTAGTCGTACATTAAGAAAAATTTTCATACATTAGCTTTGGTAACTAATGTTAGTTGAAGTTAGGTTACCTAACCTAAACTAAAGGCTCTTTTACAATTGATTTAGCAAACGCAAAACAGCACACGCACAGACACAGAACACTTGCACAGCACAAAGCTGCAAACTACAACTGAAAAAGTGGATGTTGTTAAAATGAAAAAAAGCTACACTGGAAAATAATACGTGTGTGTGTGTGTGTTGGTATCACTGATTTTGAATGTATTTATTGCTACCACCTTTCGTAAGTAACTTTTTTGTTTATTTTACAATACAAAAATTGCAATAACTGTTATAAACCTTGAAAAATTTAATTTCGAACAAATCAGTCTACTAACTTCGGCGCAAATTTTCATAAAGGTTAGTCAAATTAGTTTCCATTTTCACCTGTGCTTATTTTCTTTTTTCAACATCAACAAAGCTTATATCTACAAGTGAAAGTAAAATCTATGTACTCTTAGCATATAGTGTCAACACCACGGTCCTAGAATTACAGGTCTGGACACTAGCCTATCTACCAATGCTATTGAGTTGACCTCTTTATGACTGAAAGCGTCACTAGTAATGAAGTGTTGTTTTAAATATGCAACATAGCTTCATACTACCAGTGCTCCTAGCAGCTACCACACAAACCTGCTACTCGTAGTTCCATTTACACAATGTTAAAACAACACCAGAGTGTCAGTGGTGCCAATCAGTCATAAGAGGGTCAATTTTCAACTCCAAGTGTCCAGACCTGTTCCTTTATAGCCGTGGTCAGCACATAATTTGGGAGAAAAAAAAAGGCTGAAATTTAAATACAGTAATACCCTCTTAATAAGAAGTTTTATGCTTGGAACACATGTTTTTCAAAAAAATGATAACTGCATACATTTTAAATTACCAATTAACATAATGAAGAAAGTGTAGTAAATGTACACATACATAAGATGTACCTACTCAATGCCACAATATATTACAGATAAGACAAATTTCAAATGACATCTGCTAAGTTCCTTGACAATATTTGATAAAATAAAAACCAACCTTGGTTCCCAGAGTGATGTCCATTCAGCTAATCTGAATGAATGTATGTACAAAACTTTAAAATAGTCTTGGGTCATCAACATCTTTCCCAGCAACTGCACATTTGAAAACTAATTGATCACATGTAATAACTATGTATTGCTATATAAGCAAAAAACAGCTTCATTTATGCACATGTAAACACTGGCAGTGTTTACAACTGTGTGTTACTGTTCCCACGGCAGAGAGAAGACTAAGTGGCACACTGGGCAAGACGCCTCTAGTGTGAAAGGCAAACACAGACCTGTGTTATCTCACATGGTCTGACGCGCGTGCACACCAGATGTTACGAAGCTACAGTATCAATGGGCACACAGCAAACAGAGATCTATATATCATAACCACAAACCGTTATCTTACAAACACAAACTGACTGATAAAAATCATTAAAATACAAAACCCTGGTTTTTATACTTCCATGTTTAATTGCATTACAGAGAGAATATAGGACATAAAATAACTGTATTTGTAAACAAGGAAAATAAATTATGTACAGTATTTGAAGTTAATTTTTAAATATTATTTTTCAAAGAACTTCACAATTTAGGCACAATTTCCAGCAGTTAACTCACAAGATCAAATGTATACCACAAATTACGAAACTAAAAAGTAAAATACAATTTTAAATAATTGTTTCAAGGGTAGTCCAGTGAATACGCACTACTTCATCTTGATATGCTAGTCAGTATTAACCGAGAATTATTCTACTAAACACACGTATTAGGTTGTCAATATTTTAAAGTACAGTAATTAGTTTCTTTAAAAGGCAGACAGTAAATTAAAAATTTTAGTTAATTAAGGGTAAATCCAATTGGGAGTGAGAACACGAATTTGCAGTAGATTATTTTGAATGCTAGGCTCAGTCTGAACACCCATATTCTTACACCTGCGGTTTGTAAATTGTAATCATAGAATTTAATGTTAATGATTTTACAACATTTATTATTATTATTTTTTTTTTTGTTGTAAATGAGGCATATAAAGGTCACCTGTTTTAATAATCTTAAAAAAATTAAATGATTAAAAGTTATAAGAACATAATTTTAAGATTTTAAATGTTAAACCAGCTAATCTGATTCCACGTACTCTAGTCACTCATTATTGTCTGGTTCTTCAACCTAATCTACTGTGTTACGATGGAGGTCCGGGGGAGGGGCAAGACCTAAGTACGTCTCAGGGCTGAGCCCCAAACACCTACAAGAGAGGGATTCCATACACGCAGGCGTGCATCACAGCAGAGAAGGATTGGACAGTTATGACCGCAATTGTGGCCATGACTGCCTCCCTCAGTATACCAATAGATTAACATATAGCTAAGAAAGCCAGAGGAAAAAATTGGCACCGGCAACATGAAACCCTCTTGACAGAAGGAAGTGTAACCACTGAGTACTGTAGTTACAAGGATTACAAATACCGTACATAGTTACTAGAAATACAGGAAGAGGAAGGTCAAGATTTCTTAATTAGTGAAATAATAAAATTTCTAGCAGAGAGGGGGGCGGAAAGTATTTTTATCTGTTTCTCATTCTCTGTGATAACTTTTATAAATAATTACTTTTAAAATAAATTGTGCTTGTGTACAGAATCCACAGAGTTTTTTTTTATTTATTAATTTTCAGTAATGATAGATCTCTGACCCTCAGATTTCTTATTCTTCAGTTTAGTGTTAAGATGTCCAATAATGTTTCTTTCAGGTTTCAATTTCAGGAAGCACATAGGCTCCTTTATGAGTCCAAAACCATGCAATCTGTTCAGCATCTCTTGCATTAGCTATAAGAGCTTCACTACTTTATTTTGCACAATAAGTATGTAATAAAATATTTATTTCAAAAATTCTGGTTGTACTCCAGAGCTAGTTCCCCCTATATGTAATTTGTGACAATGTAAATAAATGATCCTATTTACTTATTTTTAAGTGCAAGAAGCCACTGAAAATAAACCTTAAGCTCGCTAAAAGTTACACTAATCAATATGATTCTGCTACATTTGATAGCAAAGGAAAAATTGTAAAACCTTTCTCAAAATATCACCTTAATCAGAGAATGTACCTGTACTGAAATTAATTGCTATTTCTTATTAAATGAGTGTGATTATACTTCATCTCCCAATAAACAATGGCATAAAGAATGTTATGTGACTTGTCATTCACATTAATTTCAAAAGATATTTATCACAGGACACCTTCCTGCCTCACCTACAAATAAGCTATGTACATGCGTAGAAAACTAAAAATAAAATAGTCATAAATAAATATTAGAACGACTTTCACATAGCCATAAAGTCTGATACAACAAAAATTCACACATGCCATTCAAATATCCCACAAAGTTTTTACATAAAAGCATGTTGTATGAACCTAGCATCTATTCTAGTGATGACAGGAAATTAGCTATCTTATTCTCTTGCTAACCACTTAGCTGTGTGTTAACAGTTGTAAGTAGTACTGTATTTAAAATTAAAGGTACTGTTAAATATCTGACAAAATTATAAAAATCAACAGTTAGAATTAAACACATGCATAAACCTGCAAAGTTACGGAACACATACTCTCAACAAAGCATCAGATCGGTGAAATGTTCTTAGACACAGTCGCCATATGTTGTTAGGAATCAGCTTAGACACATGTACTGTATTTTCATTGCAAATGTGGTTAAAACCATGATGGTAACTAATACCTACAATTTTATTTTTATATTGTAAACATGTTTGGAAGTTTGTAATAATACATTTTGTGAAGTGTTCAGCCACTTCCCCATCTTGGTTAAATCTTTAAAAGGTGTTTTTATTTTTGTATTTAAATTTATGTTATGTAAATCTTTCTTAACAGGCTATATGCCATTTTCAGGGTGAGTTTGTCAGGTGTCCGGTGTGATGCAACAGAATTCAATAACTTAGTAATTGGGGACATGTTAATTTAAATTCACCTTTTCAAAATTTAAATATAACATAGTCAAGGAATTTTAAAGTAGAGTCATTTGATTATTTTCCTGGCTTGTTTGGTTTC
>PNEQ01002438.1:41580-63716 GCA_003012365.1 Medauroidea extradentata
TGTGTAAATAACCGCCTTTTGTAAACATCTGTCAAAGTTATAGGAAAAAATAAATCAACAGTTGACTGAGTAAATGAGTTGTTATTGGTGAAATCACGATGATTGGTTAACCCTGAAATTAAATCAAACTGAGCTATCCGGAGCACGCGCAAACTTAACATAACCTCAACACCCACTACAGTGACTACACCAGCAATAGAAAACATACAGCAGACGCAGGACGCGTCACAATTTGGATATTATTCATGAATTTCAATTCTTCAAAACACAGACTTGCTTACACAATTTGTCGTCTTTCTTTTTAACCCAGCCATAGCAAATTTTAACACTTGAAATTCATATGATTTTGCATATTATGCATTACAGTACTCAATAATCTTCCGGTTTAACGACTCTCATGGGACTAAAAAAAAATCAGCCTTAAATTGAAGGTGTCTTTAAACTGAATGATAAAAGTATATTTGAACTTTATATGGGACCAAAAAATGCAGTTGCTAAAGTGAAAGAATCATTACACTGAAAGACCACTGTATTTGTATTAGCTTAAACGAGTCACAGATTTTTCACCACTGTCATGTCATCTTGTAAATTATCTCACCACTTTTGTTCTGTTAAGTATTTATCAGGCCCTCTCACAGCTTGTTAGTTAGCCGGAGACTAAAATCTTTGGACAGTGATAACAGGAGTTCATACAACCCATTTGCGAACATTTTTTATCCAGATCCAGTTATAACATGATAACATAATTGGCCCTAAATATTTCAATAAAAATTTATTTCCTTATTCTTTGCTTCCCACCTGTTGCTGATCAATGCTTACATGAAAAACAATAAAGTTAATGCAAAACAATAACTGGAAAAAGTACAAAAAAAAAATCACCACTAGCTTGTAAATTCAAACAGCATCATCAGTGTTAATTTCTTAACTCTACGACCTCAAAGCTTTACTTATCTCAAAAGCTGTGAACCACATATCGATGGTGAAGAATGAAAACCTTCTATGTCAAATTTTTTTAATTTCACAGGAAAGAGAAAAAAAAAAACTGTTTATTTTGTATGAAGCAAACCCACAGTTGTAATCTTGATATAACATATTTAGTGAAAATTTTATTTACTATGTTCACCATGTAAAACATACTTCATCAAATTTTCTGTGCAGTAACATTAAAAAAAAGCTGAAAATTGACATAGAAGGTTTCCATTCTTCACCATAGATTTGCTCATGTAATGTTATGTAAATATAACAAATCTCTTTTTAACTGAAATTAAACATACTTATTGAATACTGTTCTGCATGTGTTAACCCCAAGCTTGGTCAAAATTTGTGCTGTAAATTTAAGCATTTTATACAGCAATGAAAGATATCAAATTACAGCCTAAATACACTAGAAAGCATAACAACTATAAACACTGAACCCACAAACAATCTCATTCAATGAACAATGCCAAAAATGAACAAGCAGAAATACTCACCAAGTGGGTCAAGGGCTTCCAGCTCAGGATCTGCTGGATTATAGGAATTTTCTCTAGTCTTTCCAATACCAAATATTTCCTCTACTGAAGACATAGTACCCTTTGAGCTAGTGGTAACAATCTCCTTGGTTGAGAGAAAATCCTGAGATAGTTTGATAGGCCCCGTCTCATCTGGAGATGTGGCAGTCATCTTGTTGCGGGTGCTACGTTGCACGATCTCACGCTCTATCTCAGTAATCTGCCGTTTCATGAGGAGCACCGTGGGGTTGTTGTCTGTGTCGGAGGCATGACCCGACGAGAGGCCATCCTCCAGAACAGGCATGCTCGAGTAGAGGCGCGTAGAGTCTGGCGGTACCCCTGGTTCACAAACACCACCACCCCCACCTCCACCAATAGTCCCAGGACCACCCTCACCCTCCAGCAGCAGCGACACTTCACTGTCCAGGTCCCCGCAGTTAGAGTCGCAGTCCGTTGTCTCGGGTGACAGGGTGAAGTTCCGACTGTGGCCCACTTGCAGGCCCACTTCAGTCTCCCCGAGATCCTCTGTCGAGGCCGTATCCGCAGACAAGTCCAAAAAATGTGTGTCAGAGTCCTGGAAAATTGTAAACAGTATAAAGACTCAGACAAATATTAATGTAACAAACTAGTTTTAGTTTGAAGTATGTGATTATAACTTATGTTTTAACTACTACTTATAGTCTCTTTCCTCCAGGTAGATTACCATTCTCATTTATGTTAACATTACTAAATTTTGAATTACATGTATCCGTCCAATGATGCCATGTATGGTAGTATACATTTTTGTATATTCTTTCTAATTTGAATAAAAAAATAAAACTGGACCAGGTGGAAAAATACAGATGAAATTGAATGGATGGATAGAGAACTGATCACCAATAAGAAGGATGGTATAAACTTTTCTTCATATTTCAAGGAACGTGCTGAATCATAACTGCAGCTAGAGAGAACTATAGTAAAATGTATAAGAATCATAAATTGCATAGTGGTTTACAATTCAACTAAAAAAAGGCCACAAATAATTTTTAATGCACAGTAGATAACATGTCTTCAGTAATGATGATTACCGATTAATATTCTTATACAAAACAAGGGAATTAAATAAATAATGGTGAAATCGTAAAAGGTTGAAAAACATCATACAGGAAAAAAGAAACCCAAGATGCAACAGTTCAAGACATTTTGGGATGGAATATATCAAAATACCATGCAGGTTCATAATATTTTAATTAATAATAATTTATTAAATTTTTTATATAGTCCCTTTTATTTTGTTTATGTTAATTTAAAATGCATCTGTATAGAAGTACCTGTAGAGCGTCAGACTCTAAACCACCATTGCCAACTTTCCTAGGAGATTCTTCCATCTCGCCATAGTGCAGCGTGGCAATTTTTGCCAGTCTCTGGCCAACATATGCGCTGCCTGCGCCCGCCTGCCGCCGCAACTCGTATTCCAGCTCCTGGAAGCCAGGAGTTGACTTCCCGTTGTCCGGGCATTTGAAGAACTCTTCCAGTACCTTCCGTGTCTCGGAGAACTCGTACAAATAGTCGAATGTACCTCCAGGTGATGGAGCCGTCGAAGATGGAATGTCTGGTTCTGATGGTGTTGTCATCACACGCTTCACATAAAATGTTGCAAAAGTTAATAAAATTATGAACTTAATGACACATTAGTTTTTTCTTTTGCAACATTGATGTGGCCTGAATTCAACCATTAAAAATTGCTATTTGCTAAAATTTTGAACAACCAAAAAATTTTAATCAATGGTAACTGTACCTACATCAGCTACCAATGAATTAATTTTATAACCATTAAGTAGCAATCTTTGATAGAGTAACTTTAGTTTTCCATTCCTACAACCCTGCCTTCCTGTCTTCTGCATCCAATATAAAATATTTTTATTTTGTTATGAACATGCAAATAAAAACAAAATGCTGTAAGTAACTGAGTTTTAAATGAATACTGAGTTTAAAATGAACAAGTAATGTAACATAGACATTTTAAAAATTGTTCTAATAGGAGTAGCTGTTTTATTTTTAATGAGAGCAGCAAAAAATTACAATAATTAAATTAGCAGCTATAACAATTTAAACTTAAAATACAGTAAATACCCTTTTAACAAGATTCCAGCAGAGAAGTTTTAACCATATTACATAATTTTGCACATAGGCTAAACAAAAGAGTAATTTTAAGATTTAAAAAATTCTGTATTTATAGTTCAATGTTCATAAGCAGTATAATGCCCAGTCACTATTTGTACATTACACTTACACTGACTGATCTGGGCGCAGTTGCTATATATAAAACCTAACATTACAACAATTTTTTCTTATGATTTGAACCATTTCCAAGGACTAAATTAAACCATCTACAGGCACACAGGAAGGTATTTTCACAAAATCATCATACGAATACTACTAAAAAAAGTTTTGCATAACACTTATATTTTGTGTGCAGGATATATGCCCTTCAGTTGCTGCTCCAGCTCAAGATGTGTACATATACAGTGTGCGTTGTTGTCTTATGTTGTGTGATATTCCATAAGTGCTCTCGATAATCTGTGGTCCATATGCTATCGAACAAAACCAATTCATGCAGATCTTTCTTTGACATAAGCATTGGTAAGGTTACTTAATATATTTGATAATTGTATTATTACTTTCAAAGTTTATCAAGTAAATACGTAAATAAATATCATATGAGGAGTCTACTCGAGTCCCAGGGTATCACATCCTGGATGCAGACTTATTCATGAGGGCCCATAGGCATCTGCTAGCCTTGAAGAATGAAAAAGAATGAGGTCTTACAACGGAGAAACACCAGAATAAAAAGAGTAGGGAAAATAACAAATCCATCAAGAAAACTCAATGACCAGCAACATTGTCCGGCACAATTCCCACATATGAAATTAAACCCCAATCACCTTGGTGGGAAGTGAGTGAGTGCTCTAGATACTGTGCCAACCACAGCCCTTAGTTTATCCAATGAAAAGGAATTTGTTATAATATTGACACCCCAACTAAACTCAGTGGTTGCAAGTTCGGTATGCATAGCATGTAAGCAGCATACCCTGCAGCTTTCAGTATGATAGTCCAGCTGCGCTCACCTGAGGGAAGCCTGGCCGTGGAGGGTACACAGAGGGTGAGGCCAGTAAACTCTGAGCACTGGGTAGTACAGGATGAGACTGGGACGTATCCATCTGCCTGGGGCCGTAGCGACGAGGCGAGCCCTCGTACTCAGCTATAGGCAGGCTGCCGATGATACGGGCGACTTTGTTGTTGTGTTCCGGTGACAGCGAGTCCCCGTCTAGGTCCGACGCTGACGTCACAGCCTGAAAGAAAAAGAAACATTTGTCAATGCCTTCCAGGAATTGAATACTGAAGTCCTTCAAGAAACTTTACATGGTGTTGAGTATGCATTGCTAATTTTAGTCTTTTGCCCTAAAGAAGAATTATGAATAGTGTTAAACCTATACTATTGTGACATAGAATACAATTAAAAATAGCAAGCTACAGCATTTAATAGATACAAGCACTGACAAGAGGCAAAAAAAAGTATTCTCAGATCAGTTAACTTATGGTCAGGAATCACTTTCAAAAAATTAAGTAGTTATCTGGCGGTATATATAACTTCAGTGTTTCACAGTTATCTCCACATTCCTGTAAGGAAGTTTATAAATGAAGATAATACAGAAAACTGACTATCTCGGTTTCTCCAATTTAGTCCATTGCTGTGATAACTGTCCTACTTTCTCTTGACTGCATCACAACATAATGTTTCTTCCCCGAGTTATTCACTTTGCACTGCCCCACACACATTTAACCCCAGCTGTCTAGTGTACATGCAACATGCAGATTATTTTTAATGCACTTGTGGTAGTGTCAATAAAGCATTTACTTTCTCAAAAATTCATCCATGACTCAATATAGTACTCATAAGTATAGGACTCATATAACATATACAGAAAATGTGAAATTAAAAACACTAACACATGTTTGCTTACACCAATTAAATTTAATTGAGTTCATTTGTTTTATATAGAAATATATATTTAAAATATTTAACATTTTAGAACAAACAGCATTTTAACAAATTGTCAAGTTCAAAATAAAAAATTTATTGTTAATTAATATTTACCTACCATAACTAGTGTTTATCTGTGGGCTCTCATATTACACCACAATTTTTCTTGACTATATTTAGTCTGGACATATATTTAACTTAGTAATATAAACTTTCATAGCACCGGGTCCATAGTGAGTGCTACTTTGCTACTGTAGTAATCTGAATGTGTTAATATTGTGAAGTATTCATTGTATGTAGAACAATAATGAGCAGAATCTGAGACAAAGAAACAAATTGTATTTACCTGAGCTTTATTATATGAGCAGTGCATGATTCTGTACTCGAAAAGTTACTTTTACTGTACTTGGTAACCTTACCTAGACTTGTTAAAAACTGTTGTAAAGTAATAAATCAAAATATAATGTTTCTGGTTCAAAATTATTGTGGACTGATCATCATCTTGTAGCATTACAAGAAAAGCACACAGATTTTAGGTTTTTTATCTGTCTACAATGTCTCAGTAGCAAACAGCTGACTTTATACATAATGTTACGTGTATTGGTTGTAAATAAAAAATCAGTTTTTATTATTCAGGAAATTGTAAAACATGTACTGAGTTCTTTTTTTATTTTTATATAGTTTTAGGTATGGTATGTTGTGTATTGTATTAATCTAGTAATACAAACCTAAAGGGTTAATGTAGCAGTGCTAAATTTATGCTTGTATGTTGAATACATTCCAGAGGTTTTAATAAATGTTTCTTTGCAGTGATAAGAATTCAACATTTATTAATAAACTGTAGGTTCTCTTCCCAGCTGCGTATTTGTTAGGTAGAAAATAATTTTTTGGTGTGAATGTTAAGAAAGGGAGAGTGAATAAACAAAGACACACAGCGAGGAGTGATATGACCTTTGGTCATTGCACAACAGCCTGGTTATTTTTAGACTCTTGCTTGATTGGTGCACCCTTGACCCACTGAGGATGACCTAATGCACCAGTCATCTGTGGTTTTAAAGTGACAAATGTATCGTCACGGATTGCAGTCAGACACATAACCAAGGTGTAGGCCCCAGGACAGACTTGGGAAAGTTAGCCAAAAAATCTAACTGATTAAAGTTGAAGTTAACTGATAACTTTTAAAACATCAATTGATAAAAGTTAAAGTTAATTTTCTTTCAACTGATTAAAAAGTTATTAGTGTGTCCCAAAATGTTCATATGGAGAGAAACAAAATGTTACACACGCATGACCACAGTACCAAAAAATTCTTTATTTTAAGACTTTGGAAAAACTATTTTTTTAGTTTATGAATATTATATTATTTAAAAGATTTATCTTTTTTTCCCAGTCAAAAACATGACTCAGCTTGCATCGTGTAGATAGTGAATTTTCTCCAAACGCTTGTATTAGTCTTGATGCAAAGTTTTGGAAAACACAGACACATTTTCAAACTTTAATCCATTCTGTTGCTAGGTGTCAATTCTGTAGTGTTCGGTGTATAAACTAAAAATGCTATTTTTAATGTTAATATTGTGTTCGGTGTTGACTCTGAAGCCATCGGTTTGCAGAAATTAACTCGTTACTTTAAACGCTAACCAATAATATTAATGATTAAAAGCTTAAAATGGGATAGTTTCAAAGTAACATTTAAGTTAAAAAGTTACCAGAATATTTCACGATTAATTTTAATCGTAAGTCTGCCCCAGGAAATATGTAATTGAAGATTCAAAACAGCATGCAAAGGAAAACACCCACTGTATAACTTCATTATTTTCAGACGTATCATCGAACATTAAAAATGTAATAACCCTGCATGCGAGACAACTCATGGGTGTAGGAAGCCAAGGTATCTATCCTTCTTAATAAACACAGTATGCCATCGTGGGTCTTATACCATGAGAATTTTGTTAAATGTATGTTACAAGTACATAATAATAACAAATTTGTAAGTATAAAAATTTAAACTACTTACTTTCGTCATAAAGAGTATTTTACAAACCCGTACATGCTTACAATGAAATTAAAAACATCTACTAGGATTTTGTTCTCTGTTTCATGGCCACAAGTTTTATATTTTGCCAGACAACTTCTCAAAATGCAAAGTTATGTAAATGTGTTGTAAAGTGCAACAGCATTTAACTATCAAAACCAATGGCGACATTGTCTTTATAATATGTTTGAATAAGATTTATCACACAAAAAAAAAATCAGTTATTAACTACACAGAATACTACTATGAACAACATAGGCTGAGTGAAAAAAAAAATTAATGTCAATCAAGGAAACATATACAAATAAATTGACGGACCACAAAATTTAAGCTCTCAAGTGACAAAAGACTTCTGGAAAATTGAGAACTTACATAATACCCCATTGCCACTGGTATCTATAGGAAAGCCTTACATTTGTGTGGGTTAGTTATAGCTTTGAGATTTTTTTGAAGATCATGTTTTGCATTTATCCATAGTTCAACTGAAGGTTAAAGAGCATGGATGTTTCTCTAAAATCCTGTGTGGGAAGCATCTGTCAACTGAAACATGCTTATTGATGCTCTCTTGCCACAACACTAGTAGAAATTTCGGCATGTTGTATGACTGGGCAGTTCAGGTCAGACGACAGTCTCAACATGGCCACTCATGTTGGATGTCGTGTTAAGGTGTGGGCTTTCTTCAGAACAATTTTTTGCTCTGAAAGTTAGTAAAACCTATTGTCTAAGTTTCGTGTATTTTGATTTTCGCAGTTCGGCTTCGAGAACGCTTTTAGCACTGAATTATTATGCCCTTTCGAGAGGTTCTGCAATTCCCCTGCAGATCTGTCAAGTCAGTGGTCCAAATTAAACTTGTTTTGCTTAATTTAAACATTTGTTATAAGTTTTGTGAATGGAAATATAGGTTTAAGAAGTAACCGAATGTAAGATGAGATACATAAACTTCATTGTAAAGAAAAACTAAAATATTTTTCTCACAATTTTTGTAAAAGAAATTTCCTAAAAATGATTAAGTTTCATGTCTTCTCAAGTAAAGTTTAACACAGTAGTTTAAATATTAGCTTAATAATGTAAAAAAAACAATACTCCTAAATACTAGCACAATAATGTAAAAAACCTATAAATGTACACATACAGTAAAGTACTCCTAAATACTAGCACAATAATGTAAACAAAAATATAAATGTACACTTAAAATACTCCTCTGTAAATTTCTCAAACAATTTTTATGAAATTCAAGACATTTAATACTGGATTTTGTATGCTTAATATCTGTAGAACTATGATCAAATGTCACTGGATTTATAATTAATTCACACTGAAGGTAAATTTTAGGCACTAACTAGCCTACATGTTCATAAATTAATATAGAGTTTACAGTGGAAAATACAATAATACTGTATGAGCTATGTATATTTTGTATGTATCCTGTGTTTGTCTATATTCTGTATGTTTCTTATGTTTAACTATATTTTGTATGTTTCCTGTGTATGTCCTGTACACCATGACGAGTTCTATAGCATGTACATGCTCAATGAACAATAAACAAACTGAACTGATTACAGAGCACTGCTCAAGTGTATAAGGCTTACTGGGAAATAGTATAATGTATAAAAGCACACCTTGAAGAAGTCTGTGGCATTGCGGTGATAGGACTGGGCAACAGGCGACGAGCTGCCAGAGGACTCACGCTCCCTGTTGCCATTCTGCTCGAGGGCCAACCCTACGCCCATACCCTGCAGGTCGAGCCTCAGCCCCCGCCAGTCCTCCCCGATGTCATCAAACACCACCACCTCCCTGCCAGTGATCACCGCCATGTTGAGTGGTGCAGTAGGTGTACCGTTGCTCGAGTAAGGGGTGGTGCTGTCACCTGGTGAGCCTGAGCTCCTCTGGTGCCTCACTGACCGCACCTCCGTCGAGAAAACTGTTTCCGTCACCTCCCGCGAGTTGCGCTGCTTCTTGGCATCCACACACCTGTACATTCCAGCCATGTGTACAACTGCACAGTACCCCACATTTCTTGTCGTTCACAGGTTAGGCATGTCGTAAAAGTACAACAGTAAAACCAACATGTTAAACCCACTTATAGTCCGTCTTGTGTACAAATTCAAAATTTTTGACAGTTGTGTTCACATTTTTCCCCCCATAGTAGTTGACATGGGGGATAAGCACTGTTTTACTCTCTCATACGTTATTTTTTACTCAAACGCAATCAGCTGGTGCTCAAACTGTGCAGTTCAATAAAATAAAAAGTATTTTTCTGTAAAAATTTGTACACGTGATAGTCTGCAGAGCTGCCAAACAAATACAATTCTTATGTGTGACATACTTTACATATCATGAAACGGTTATAGTCTACCCCACAAACAAGTTCATTTTTCTTAACATCCCTGCTGACAGACCATTTTTTTTTTTTTTTGGTATGCTGTGCATTATTATTTGGATTCCAAGGATTTACATTATTCTGCCATTTTACATTACTTCACTTATTTAGTACATCAATGCATTGTTTAATTATAATAACATATTTAATTTAGTTCCTGAAAAGCATTTACCAGCTGTCAAAAAAAAGTTCACTTGTTCGTGGGATAAGCTATTTCAAAATTATGAATCACACATCAGCTGAACTCATAATATGACATTACACTAATTTAGGAATAAAATCTATCCTGATGCAATAATAGTACAGAATTATTGTATTTGTTTTGTTAATGAAAAGAAAATCCATTACATGTTCCCACTTTCAGGCAGGGTCACAATGTTTGTGAAAGAAGGCCGGGGTGAAGGTCGGGCCGGCTGCTTGACTAGCAGGATATACCTGTCACCCTCCGGCCCAAAGAATGTATGAGATGAGAGTAAAGATGTGATGAAATGAGAGACGGGGGGAAATGGGAGTTCCTCGAGAAAACCAGTATGCCAATGGCAACGTTCGCCACATGCGAAAAATCCAGGACTGAGTCTGCCGGGGATCGAACCCGAGTCACCTAGGGGTGATGCGAGAGGTTTTACCCCTGTTTAGCTGACAGAGTGATAAAAATTATTGGTCTTGCGTATGTGAAAAATAAATTTTCAGAGTTAATATCGTGATGACACCTTTCACAAAACTTCATCTAAGTTAAAAATTAAGTTCCCAAAAATTACAGACAATTAAAACACCAATGACAATACATAAAGGAGCCACAGGTTGAACATCTTGTTAGCCAATAAGAGAATTATGCTAGTTTGTTATCAGGAAAAAAAAATACTTTTATACAAAACAAGAAGTTACCAGCATAACTGATAAGCCTACTTTCCTCAAAAGGGTTACAAATTAACCCTGAAAGTTAAAATCGTTTACATAATCAAGGCAAAATTAAATAAAAATATTTATTTTGACTATGATACACAATATATACTAAAGATAAGTCAGCTTGCTAAGTAATATGTGAGTAACCAGTTTAATAAATTGAGAAAAAAAAAATTGTTAGATGTCTTTCCATCACAAAGATAAATAAAAAATTAGCCGCAGTTTTAAAAATATTACAGTCGAATGAATGAAATACACAAAAGTCAAGTCATGTTTGTATTCAGCATCTATGTACCAAGTTTGGTGAAATTCTGAAAAATATTCTCTAAGATAGTGATACTATGCTAAAAATATGAAAACGGCTTCCCTTTTGAAAATACATACACAAGATAAATGAAATACACAAAAGTCAAGTAAACTTTGTATGTAGTATATGTGTACCAAGTTATGGTTCCTTACACATCTAGCTTGATCGAAAAATGTTAAAATGGCCTCCATTTCGAAAATACAAACATGGTGTAAACGAGATATATTAAAATCAAGTCAGATTACAAATTACTATATGTGTACGAATTTTGATTAAATTCTGTCTACTGGTTCAAAAGTTTTTACGGGGGACACACACACAGGTCATCTCATAAGCCTACTTTTTTCCTTCGGAAAGTAGCCTAAAAAAAGGAGCTGGTAACAACTAGGAAATTAAGGTAGTTGGTCTTTACGTCTCGTCGATAGCGAGGTCATCAGAGACGGTGGCACACAACTTGGTACAATGACAGGAGCTGGGAGAGGAGTCGACCATGGCCTTTGTTAAGGAACCATCCCAGCATTCGCCTGGAGTGCTTTAAGGGTGTTCACATGGCAAAAATTCTAAATTTTATATTTGCTTGGCATAGTGTTACTTTTTTGTGACTACATTTTCCACTTGTAGAAATTTTTTAGCTCTCATAGTTTTCCCATGGTGGCACGTCAAAGTCAGAATTTACAAGTTACAGGAACATAGGTTTAACAAAAACCAAGTGACTTGCTCGAATGAAATAATTTACACAGAAATTAGATGTAATGGGCAATATTCTAAAAGATTTAAAAACACTCAACAAAGTCATTTAGTTTTTTTTTAATTTTAAAAATTGCCATAAAATTTACGTCATTTTCGGATTTTTTTTAAAAGTCTAAAAGAATTCCATTCTGTGTTTTTAAATCTTTTAGCATATTGCATATTATATCTAATTTCAGTGTAAATTATTTCATTCGAGTCAGTCACTTGGTTTTTGTTAAACCTATGTTTCTGTAACTTGCAAATTGTGACTTTTTTTTTTTTTGACGTGTCGCTATGAGAAAACTATGAGAGTTAAATAATTTCTACAAGTGGATAGTGTAGTCACAAGTAACATCTATAAAACTAACACTCTGGCAAGAAAATACAATTTTTTTAATTTTTGCCACGTGAACGCCCTTAAGGGAAACCACGTAAAACCGAAATCAGGATGGTCGGAGCCGGGGATCGAATCCAAACCCTCCCGTATGCGAGTCTAACGTGTTACCGTTGTGCCACCTCGCTCGGTAACAACTTCTAAGAGATGCATATACATACAGGATGTTCGGAAATTCATATTACAAACTTCTAGGGCTAGTAGAAGAGACTTGGTAGACAATATTTTGAATAGGAAACCATGTCCGGAAACATACAGTTTCTGTGCTACAGCCATTACAGTGTGCCGGACGTGCCGGTGTTCTGCAACTGGATAGGACGTCAGAGGATCACCTGATGGCATGTGACGTTTAGCCTGCTGTGGTATTATGCCTGGAGCACACAAGTGTTAGTGTAATAAATGAAATTTTCTATCGTTTCGTTGGTATTGTAACCAAATAAATTTGACATTCTTCTGTAATGAGTCAAACGTCACACCTCATTTGGCATGGTGCTCTTCTGAAGTCATACTGCCTATCCTGTTGCAGAACAATATAGGCACATCCGACAAATTGCAATGGCAGTAGCATGAAAACGGTAAGTTTTCGGACATGGGACACGGTTTCCTATTCAAAATATTGTCTACTCAGTCCCCTCTACTAGCCCTAGAAGTTTGTAATATGAATTTCCGAAATAAATAAGAAACAATGTAATGATTAGAGACAGGAAATTTCGCGAAAAGATTTTTGCATCACTTTGTTTCAGTGCCTTACGTGCGCACCTGCATCTCTGCTTTGTGGTCAGTGATTGTATGCCGTAACACCCAACGTCTGGAGGTTAAACCCGCAAATCACAGACGTGAAGTGTCGCAGTTGCGTGTGTACTGATTGGCACAGTCAAATGAATAACAACTCTGCACAAAAACACACTGCGAATAGCCATGATGTTGAGCTGCATGTTCGCATATACGGCACTGAAACAAAGTGGGGCAAAACTCTTTTCACCACAAACTCCTGTCCCTAGAATGATTGATGAAATGTTACGCAATTCACCTTGCTCTCAGTTCCCAGACTCCTTGCGTCTTGCTCCTCTTGCCTCGTTCCATATCCTCAATCAGCCGCGACTTCTTCACCGCTCGGCTGCGACTCTGAGAGAAGAGCTCCCGGCCGCCAGCGATCTCTATGATACGCGAATCGCGCAGCTTGTATGTGCCACCTTTGCTGCCCGTGAGCACAATCACCTCGGCCTCGCTCTCCGGAGACGAGTTCTTGCTCGTGTGGTCGATTATTAGGTCCTCTTCTTCGCCGTTAGAAGAGTCCTCGTCATTGCCCTCGCAACAGTGTCCTTCGTCGTCTTCAGCATGCTCGCCCTCATCTGGGTCCCCGTGACGTACGCACCTTCAAACGAACAACCTGCCGCCTTACCACACACAGACGCCCCCGTCTCTCTCCCTCTCTCTCTCTTTCTCTCGGCAAGTCGGATGCATGCGACACTACACACATTCACGCTTTTCACTGCATGCACTATCCAGAAATGTGTCACCATGTCGCAGCAGTAGCATTTCTGGAGAAAAGAAGAAACCAAACAACAACAATACTACACAGCATGCATGCCGCCACAAACAGTCAAATAACACAAACTCTACTGACTCTTCGGAAAACAATAGTTACAAACATAGAACACAAACAGGTGACGTTCCTTTATAAAAGGATTTTAAAAACATATACTTTGCATCAAAACAAAATTAACATATATTTACATGCAGCTTATTTAATCTATAACTACATTATTTGTATTAACGTCAACCACATATAATACATTTCAATATTTTCAGACACACAGGTATTGCAGTCATAATACTAAACATTTTGACAGGTTCGTACAAATATTGTACTACACAAAATACGACTTTTTTTTTACATGGCACACGTTACAATTCAAAAGGCCAACATATTTATCTGAAAATAACATTGCATTTACAATAGTTAAATGTGTGTAACTGGTGATCCGAAATAGGCTAAATCCATACTGCATCGAAACATTTGCACCACACTAATAAAAACTAAAATTTTATTTCTAAACATTTTGCATCTTTAAGCCATATGCTATTGTGTTTTATGGTATGATTTTTTTAAAATTAAAAGTCAAATCGACTCAAAGTATATCGATGTGATATCATTTCCGTTAAAAATAATGTAAACAATAATGTTGCAGACAATAATAACTTGTGTGCTGGAAAAGTATCAAAAATATTACTTCATAAATAATTTTAACAAAAAAAAAATGTTCAAGAAACAGCCAAGAAGTTGTAGCATGTATATTGGTAATCAAATTGTGTTTAAATCGTATAGAATGTAAGTTAGTCCATTCATGCAAACAAAATATGAAGCTACAACGTAACTTTAAAAAGTTGCAGGACATAAATAACAGGCCATGACGTAAAGCAACAAAAAACAAAGTGCTCATGCAAAGTTTTGTTACATGCACATAGCTGACTAATGCAGCAAAACTGTAGCACAATAAGGCAAAAAAAATCATTAAGGAACAGAGAAAAATAATTCACAAAGCAATGATTGTCTGTTATCAGTCATGAGCAAAAGGTCACTTAACGCTGAACAAGGCACGGTCTACCACAATATTCATCATCATTAACATATTTTTTATTTGTACCAGATATTTTTTTTCTTATTTTAGACACAAAATGTGACTAAATTTGGCTCTTATGAAATTTTTTTATCTTTCACAGTTTTCACGTAATGGCTTGTTAAAGTCATATTTTGCATGTTTCCGTTTTAACGACTACACTGAAACCAACTGATATACCAAACTCAAAAAAATCACAGTGGATAAAGACACTGCAGGCTACAATGACATGCTCATAAAATTAAAGAATAAAATTTATTTGTATTTTTTAAAAAAAAATTATTGAATTTTTAAAATTTTTATTTTTATTTTCAGCATTTTTTTTAAATTCAAATAATTCTTATTGTTTATTTTATGAGCATGTCATTGTAGCCTGCAGTGTCTTTATCCACTGTGATTTTTTTGAGTTTGGTATATCAGTTGGTTTTAGTGTAGTCGTTAAAACGGAAACATGCAAAATATGAATTTAACAAGCCATTACGCGAAAACTATGAGAGATAAAAAAATTTCATAAGAGCCAAATTTAGTCACTTTTTGTGTCTAAAATAAGGAAAAAAAATATCTAGTACAAAAAAAAATGGTGATGAAAATTGCAGTAGACCACGCCCTTAATACAATATTATTTAGACTTGTTTGTAATTAAATGTTATTTTCTAATACAAGTACCATAATTTTTTATTATATTAGAAAATATCTTGCTTTACAAAAACATATAGTAAAATAATTCACTTCTACGATACCATAACTGAGGATACTCCAAAGTAATTTGAAAAGAATAATGAAAATAAAGTGAAAAGTATGTCTGAGCAAAAGGCAATTTATTTTCATGTAGAATTAAATTTGTATCCAATACTTAATTTACATTGGAGAAAAGTTTTCGTTTTAAACCTCAATTAAAAATTAACGAAATCAAATTAACAAATTCTGTGAACAGCACAACAGGATGCATTCAAATTTAGTGTTTTATATGTAACTTGCACTCACACATGAATAGCCCTTTGAATCTTTGTTCCAGAAATGTATACATACATGTTTATTTTAAACCAGAATTGCAGGGGGAAAAGCTTGCTTTACTTTGGTAGGTGCTGTCAAACTAAAAAAATCTAATTCATTTGATTTTGTAATATTCACTAGTAAGGAATGAAATACATACAAGTTTTGGTCAGTTTATTACTAAAGCCGTGTCCGAAATGAAGCTTTTACATATTTATGGAATTTAGAATGGATAGATTCGGACGTTATAAAACAGCGCTGCGTACGGCAAAGTTCGAAAATATACATACTTGTCGGTATTTCGATGCTGTTTTTTATTCCGTTGAATAAATTGTCTTTTCGTTATAAACTATTTAGCTGTTTACTCACATCCCAAATTACAAATTCTATGATAGTATTTAATTTATTTTTGGGTTATTCATTTACATTATTACTGTTTTTAATGAATACGTTTTTCAGCCTAAAAGCGGAGTATAAAACGCGCGTAAGCAAACAGCGGCCGACAAGTTTACGGAGCTATTTGGGAATTTAGTATGCTACTTTATCACAGTAATTTTTACACCCTAAATCCCCAAATAATTACTGCACTAACCTTGTTACGTGGTTGATTTAGTAGTACACAGTCGTTTCGGAAAGTGCTTTAAAGTTGCAGTTTTAAGTATGTTTTTATCTTGAGGTCATAAATGATATTTAGTAGTTATTAGGACTACAGGGTAGAATGTACTGCTGTAGTTCCCCCATTTCCATACCGCTGCACACAGAACAATAAATTGTCACACTATTAATAACATAACATGATTATTTATTCTCACCTGTCATTATCATCATCCATCACAAGGATAGTGTTTTCATTGCTGTCATCATGGGTAGGAACACTGTTGAGGTTGACGTCACGTGGCCTGCACTTCGGGAAGAGCTTGGTGATCTGCTCGCTTGACGTGCTAGTACAATCCAAGTTGTCTAGTTGCATAAGACTTGTCATGGCGCAGGAATTCACATCACTACTATCACACCTGAAACAACACAAGGAAAAATGTGCCAACCCTTCACAAAAAAGTTAACATTGTATTTGTTAAATAAGAGCAGTTTATTGCTAAATATGTTACAGGGATGGATCCAAGGGAAGAGTTGTCCCCTCCAAAGTACCTAAAAAATATAAATTGTACAGACGTAATAGTAACACTTTTTTTTTAATTTCCCTTACTTCTGCTCTAAATCTCATTGATGGATACATGCCTGGTATGATATAGGTTGCTAGCAGTGGCAGGGGAACCGGGACGAAGGGGTTACAGGTATACATTGTACCCTATACTAAATTTTGGGGGTGGGATACAACATATCACTTGCACCCCCTAAATTTGTGTTATTGAAAAGCTATTCAAAACTAGATAAGAACTTACTTTGTATTTTTAAAAATTAATGTTAGTGACTGCACATTATCCTACTCCTACTCTACTGTCAAAATCACAATATATCCTTCTGAATATGGTGAAATTTTACACCCACAAGGGAGGGGGGAATGAGGAAGGGCTGAAGTCATAACTTATACTCAGACCATCTTCTGCATAAAGGGAGAACAGTTTTCAGTGAGACTATTCACGATAACAAATACAATAAATAAGATACTCATTTTCGAGATACATAAATGTTGTACGACAATACATCTCGATAGAACTGCAGGATGTAACCCTGGTTTAAATTATTTATCGCTGGTCGTACTTGAAATTTAGGATCTCTGATATGGACGTTTACAAACGTAAGTTATCCCCCGTTTAGTTAAGTTATTTTATCCCGTAAATAACGTATATAACGTTTCTTTAGATATTTCCGTATTCATCATTCTGAAGCAAACAACGCCTCGGTCAACTGATTGATAGATTGGCTAATCGAAAATAAATGTTACGTCCTTTAGTCCCTTTAGGGAAGAATTTATAAAAAATCTTAATTGCATATCGTAGCCAGACATATAAAATTATTCAAATGAACTGAAAATTTAGACGATAACACGTAGTCACAGTTACATCGACGATTCATTGGAAATACATATATGAACCTAGAGAGTTAGAATTAAAACATATCCTTAATATGTTCAAAACCATTTATGTAATCACCGTATCGAAGCGAAAAGCAGCTTTACATCTAGAATGACTGAGCGAGGCGGGAGAACGGCAAGACTTTGGACTCGCATTCTGAAGGACTTGAATATCGGACCGGTCATCCTGACTTCAGTTTTCCGTGGTTTCCCGAAATCGCTCCAGGCGAATACTGGAAAGGTTCCTTAACAAATACAATGTCTGACTCCTCTCCCAGCTCCTGTCATTGTACCAAGTTGTGTGTCACGGTCTATAATAACTTCGCTGTCGAAAGTAAAGCCCCTATATACCGAATGATTCAAACGTAATGGAGGATATTTCTAAAACATTTTCCACGTCTTTCACCCCCTTAAAGACTGAATTTAGAAAAACCCTTGAATAACACGCCAGAATATTTTATGGGTGTCTCATAGACTTGAAAAACACAGTGATAGTCGGCTGGGTCCAAGATATATCAACGATTCATTGAAAATACTTTTCACCTCTCATTCGTAATGAAAAATGCAAACCTGACGTTTGTAAAATGCCTCACCTAGCTTGCACTGGTGTTATAGGCACTAATCAATTCATTTCCGAATATGACAAAAGGTTGTGTAAACTGGAGGCGCGCAACAAATTCATCCCAAATCAAAATATCTCCTAGTTAGGCTAGCAGTGGACAAATTCGCAGTCTCCTCGTTCCAGGGCCGCATTTACGTGCAAGCTACCTAGGCTGGGAGTTACGTCGGAAGATGCCGCTGGTCGCGGGTTTTCTCTAGGCATCTCCCGTTCCCCACGCCCTTATTCCGGCACATCTCCGCTGTAGAGCTTCACTCCACATCAAGCAGATGCCTATGGACGCCAGCTGTCGCTTCAACGATGGTGCTGTGCGAGGAAGGAAAGTAGATAAAGAATAAGTTTGGGGGGGGGGGGGGCGAAAGCTTATGATTAGAGATGGTGAAATTTCACGAATTCAATTACCTGCATGCTTGATTCAAATATCCTCTGCATACTTAAATCCCGACCATTTGTCCACTAGCTGCTACTCAGTGGAACAACACAGTGAACTAATAATAAACAGGACTTGAGTATGCATAGGATATTTGATTCTATCATGCAGGTCATTGAATTCGCGAAATTTCACCATCTCTACTTATGATAGTTCAATACAATCTGAGTGAGCCACGCTGAGTTGAGATGAGGACACCCCCCCCCCCCCGAAAACCAATCAACATAACGAACGAAAACAAATCACAGTAAAAGTACATGTCACGGCTTTAAGTATACAAAACCTATTCAAACTATGTATTGTATTTGATTTCAGAAACATAATTTATTTTTCCAATTTTTTGAAAATATTTCTAGAGGCGATTATACAACAAATTTTGTTTCCTTTTCGTCACAGTACAAGTAAACAGGGAAGATGGTTCATATTTTTTATTTAATTTACGAAGAATCCAATGTTTTCGATAAAGTAGATAATCACAATGAACATGAAACGTTGGAAAACGCTATTGAATCTAAGAAGGGGATATAACGCAAATGTTTTATTATTTCGGTTTTTTTAATAAAGAATATGATTATTTCACAAATTTCTAATATTTTGGAAAACATGAAATCTTTTAAATATTAAAGCGGAGGGAGGGGGGTTAAGGAGCCCTTCCCCGGTAAAATTTAGATTTTAGTGTGCAAATTGGCGCTATTTAAATGCTTTTCGAGTCAGCTGGCAGAAATTGTAATATTTTGAAATATTAAAACTTAGGGTGGGTACAAATGTTTATACTGCCCCGCCCCTCTGTTCTAGTGGAAGAACAGTATCCCCCCCCCCCCTCTCTTTCACCTCAACAACGGACTAGTATAGACATGGCGATTGAGCTGGTACTGTATAATTAGGTCACCACTGGTTAATTGTGACACTGACACATGCAGCGTATTATATGCTAACAGCTAAGTCACATGTACTGTAGCGTAAAGTAAGCGGAATTTGGGGTACAATCACCTATTTAATATTTTTAATACCAGAATTTAAAAAAAAATCAATATGGCCCTAAAGTCATTTTGGACGACGCTACGCGTGAAGGGTGTTCAAGTGTAAAAATCCATAATGTTATATTTGCACGGAATAGTGTTAGTTTTGTAGACATTAACTTACACGTGACATTTTCAACGCGTGAAAAATTTTTTAACTCTCATAGACTTCCCATAGCGTCATGCCAAAGTCAAAATTTGCAAGTTACAGAAACACACAAATATCAGAAACTGACTGACAAGAATTAAATAATCAACACTGAAATTAACTTGTAGGCAATGTGGTAAATATTTAAAAACACACAACGCAATTCTTTTGTATTTTTTGTGAAAATTGTGAAAATTTTTTATTTCCTTAGCATATGACCCATAATATATTATTTTAGTGTGCATTATGATGGGTTTTGTTATTTTTGTGTTCCTGCACATGCAAATTTTGACTTTAAAGTGCCGCTCGCAACTGGAAGACTAGGAGCGTTAGTCACATGTAAAGTTTACAAAACTAACACTGTGTTATAAAAGTTAAGCATTTTTTCCACTTAAACACCCTTAACCGGATATCGGGAGTCTGAGAGCAAATATGAACCATATTGTCCGAGCTGGTTGAACAATTCCAGATGAATATGAAAAAAATTCAAAAGGAGAATTACACTGGAATATTTAATTAACGCAAACGGTGTGCTCAGCCAGAAGGGGAAAAAAATTCCCTTTTCACGACACAACAGGACAAAACAAAATTTTTATCGGCGTCGTCAAACAGCGAACACACTGGCCTGAAAGATCGTTCGTGCTCCAGACAAATAAAGTTCAGCCGGCTGTAATAAACAGAGGCGTGACGAAGAGAGGGGAGAATGAGGAGAAGGGTGGGAGTAGGGAGTCGTATTTTTCGCGAACGAACGTCGGCATCCACTCCAGCCAGCGACAGACCCTTTTAGTTATATCGAGAATTCGTGAGCACACTAACTGCAAAACAAACACACAAGTTATTTCACTAAACAAAATACTCCACTATTACGTCAAGAGGACGAGAAAATAATGTAAAGGGGTATACTTTTCTGGAGTTGAATTCTGTTTGATACTTTACTGAAGAAAAAAATGGGGGGGGGGGGGAACTCAGAGTTCGCCGAATCTGTGTTTATTGTTTTAAAAATTATGGAGTTTTGTCTTTAATAAGACTGTTCAAGTGGCAAAAATGCACAATTTTGTATTTGTACGACAAAGTGTTAGTTTTGTATACATTTCTTACGACTACATTTTCCCACTGAATATATATATATATATATATATATATATATATATATATATAATTTTTTAGCTTACGTAGTCTTCCCATAGGGATATGTCAGAGTCAAAACTTGCAAGTAAACTGCAGTACCTATATGATGAAAATCGTTATAATACTCAGAATTTTTAAATATTTTAGCATATGGCCCATTATACCTACTTTCAGTGTGAATTAATTCATTCCATTAAATCAGTTATTCATTTGTATTTTCGCGTAACTTACAAATTTTGACTGACATGCATCTATGGTAAAACTACGTGAGATAAAAATTTTCACAGCTCACAAATAGTGGCTACAAAACTAACACTTGGTCGTACAAATATTAAATTATGTATTTTTTCCGCGTGAACACACTTAAGGATTACCTTCCAAACCGACCTCTTGAGATATAAGGAAGATGAATCCGTTCACTCAAGCGAATCCAAAACCTCCTGAACGCGTGTTAAGGGCGTTCAAGTGGGGAAAAATTCATAATTTTATATTTGTATAAAATAGTGTTAGTTTTGTAGACATTACTTCAGAGAACATCAATATCTAACGGAAAAAAATTAGCTCATCTAGTTTCCCCGTAATGTCACTTCAAAGTCAAAATTTGCATATTTTTACTTCATACAAAACTTGAAAACCAGTAAATATAATGAAATGGAAAAAATCTCATCAAAACTACACGTCACTGTCCACGGCTTGAAGCATATACAAACACATTATAAAATATTTCTGTGTTTAAAATAAATTTCTAAAAGTACCAAAAAAAATTTTAATTTTGAAATTTTTTATTTAACATAAACATTTTTTGTAACGGGTTTTAAATGCTACAGGCCATAGACAGTAACGCGTAGTTTTGATATGATTTTTTTCATTTCTTTATGTTAACTGGT